>VZRQ01008852.1:921784-974202 GCA_013397975.1 Machaerirhynchus nigripectus | reverse complement strand
TCCTCTCCCCGGGCGCGAGGGCGCTGGTACGGCCCTTCCAGATGGGGCGGGCAGGGCTCGGACCGGGGCTGGAGCGGGCACAGACAGCGCTTGCTGTGCCACGGGAGCGCCTGCCTGTGCCGGCAGCTGGTCCCTAAAGCCATCCCGCGCCGGGGAGAGGGCAGGGCCCTGCTGGCTGGGAGCCTCGAAGGAAGGTCACTTGCATAGTGTGTAAGCAGAAATATTGGACAAGCATACATGTACTGCTGTCGTGTACCGCTGGCTTGAGGGGAGCGAGCGGGGTCCCAGCGGCACTGGGGTCCCTCGCCTTCCCGCCGGGGGCTGCTGCTCTTGGGGCAGCCGGCCCGCGGAGCCCTTCGACTGCGCCTCCAGCTTCATGCTGTGTTTTGCTGGGCGCTCGTTGTGTGTCTGTTGGGTGTCAGTATCCCGAGGCGCTGCCTCCTCCTCGAGCCTCCCGCCCCACGTGCGGCGAAGGGCACCGCGCTGCTCGGACGGGCAGCAAGCTCAAGAGCCGAGTACCAGCTGGCTCCATCCTTAAAAATCCCAACTCTGAAATACTTGGTCATGTAAAGAAGGCCTGAACTGGAAAACTTCTGTAATCTCCGCTCTTAAAAAAAAAAGCGCCGTGAGCGCTGTGTACCACGTGCTGTACATGGGTCCTTAGGGCCGGCATGTGCCTCATGTAGATGTGGTGTGTATGGGAAAGAGTGAGGGCTGTGCTCCAGAACCACGCACTGGAGAGGTAATGAAGCTCTTAGGAATGCTGCCTGCTGAGGGAAATCAGTGTGGCCTTCTGCCTCCGGCACCCACTTTGGGTCTGTATTTGTAGAATTCTTTTTTTTAAATGTAGTTCATAGGAGTTCTCTGTAAAAGAGGTTCCTTTGAGACTAGACCCCAGTATATTTTTATTCATTGAAAGTGTCAGCATATGAATCAGTTGGACTCTTCCAGCTCTTGTGCTCTCAGGAGGTAGCGTTTCAGGGAGTCATAGGTGAAAATATTATTGTGTAAGTTCGTTATTAATTAATGAAAAATCTGGATGGTATTATAAAAAAATTAGCATCAATGTATTTCATGTGGTAGCATTTAATTTCTATGCTAAAGTGTTTTAGTGTCCCCGGTTTACAGAAAATCTGAATGCATCACAGCATTACCTTGAATCTTTGGCTAAGCTGTGGTGATCTTCAGCTGCAAATTACAGCCATCTGAGGAGAGTAGCCTAGGGAAGGAACATTAAATTCTTGCTACAGCCTTTTTGTTTCTAGATGTCTGCTGCTGGCCACTGTCAGGATGTCCACCTAGGTAAAACTTTGGTCTGGCTGGTATGGCCACTTTTGTGGCCCTTTTTAAGATTAGTAAAAAGATGCACATTAATCAAAATCAGAAGTCGTAATTGGTTGCAAATGTGTATGTAACATCATATTTGATGTTGATATACAGTTTCTGCTCTTTCCTTTGTCTTTTCTGTTGTTTTCAGCAGCTGGTTCTGTGTGGGGTGGGGGGAAGATTTTGGCCTCTATAGTTGTATCCTGACTCACTTTGATCCTTGGGGTCCATAGTGAAGATTCTTCTTAGTTACTGCTGAACTACGTGTTGAACAGTGAAATCATTAGACACTGCTCAAATGGCTCTTCATTAACTGGCTAGAAGTTGCATTGAGGGGATGTTTTTAATTGCTGTCCAAATGCTTGGAAAGTTTTGAGGTATTCTTGGAATTTTGGATGGCTTGTGATTTCAGATAACTCCCCACTTTGGGAAGAGGGCTCAGTTGTACCAGTCTCCCATGTAAATGTTTTCCTATACATATGAAAAGGCTGACTTATGAATTTGTTGGTTTATTTTTCTTTAACAGCTGAAAGCTGACGTGGTCCCAAAGACAGCAGGTAAGGCAGCATCTTCAGAATTTCATACTTAAGTATTTAAATTATAGATTGTGATTTGCAGGAATGAGAACGTTCTTTTACCCTTTACAACTATTTTTTCATGTTCCATCCCCATTGGTTATATGGAGAAATATGACAGGAGGTGCTAATGAGGAGATGGAATTTGTTATTTTTCCAAATAGTTTCATTTTGCAATTTGCACCAAGGTACAGCTTGTATATTGGGTTAACAGTGGTGAATAAATATGTTTAAAACCACACTAGCTGGCATTAAAATCAAACCTCAGAGCAAATGGTGAAGGGCAAATCAAAGGGGTGGTCTTCCTTACAGTTTCCGAAGAGCATATTGGGTTTTATTTTACTGGTCACTAGCTGATCACTGCATTCATTTTAGAAAGTTCTTGTGGTTTATTGTCTGTTTCCTTCCTGATTTGCTTGTTTAGTGGTTCTCAAAAAAAACTTGTACTTTTTAGTTCCTAGTAGACAAATATCCTTAAAAAACCAAGACATAATCCTCACAACTGCTCAGCTTAACAGAGACATGAAAGTCAGAAAATGAAACCTGTGACTGCAGGCAAAGGTGGGGGAAATCAGGGAACTGGGGTCACAGCAAAATAAAAAGGAAATGACATGGAAAAGGATTATGTTGTACCCCATTCTGAGGCTAAATAAGCTTTGTTTTCTTGGCTTTATAACAGAGGTTTTTTAAAGTATGGAAATAACTAATAGATTGATAATACTTTAAAGATACAATAAAGTTTTTGAAGTGTATAATCTTGGTATATGGTTAATCTAGTTGTGTTTGATTGTATTGCCATATATGATGCAGAAAGTAATATTTTATGCTTTGTTTCCACAGAGAACTTTAGAGCTCTTTGTACTGGTGAAAAAGGATTTGGGTATAAAGGATCCACTTTTCACAGAGTGATTCCTTCATTTATGTGCCAGGTAGTGTTGGGGTTTTTTGTTTGTTGTTTTTGGGGGTTTTTTAAAATTTTATTATTAAAGTTATTTTTTAATTATTTACATATTTTTAAAAACAGACTAGTAGTAACACTTGAAATGGCTCTGCTCTAACCTTTGCTAACAACACAGCAAAGAAGTGACAGCGTGATTGCATTTCTCATCTTTTTGCAGTGGCTGTTGCTTAGCTCATCGTTTGTACAAATAAGTGTGAGTTATGTGTAGGTGGTCAAAACAAGCCTGGCTGAAGGCTTTCTGCTGAAGTACAGCAGTGTACTTTAGTGTGGGGCATGGCTGACAAAATGGCACTTGCTTGGGAGAAGCAGTTGTGGGTAGAATGACAATCATCTTAGTGTTCTAAGTGAGCTAAGCAAACAATCCGTCCGTTCCTTATTCCTAGTAGAATCATCTGCTCACAATAGACAGTGTGTTTTAATTTTTATTTTTTTTAATGTCTCCTTAATATGGAGGGAACAAGGAGACCAGAAGGGTTGGTTGGGGTTGATTTTTGGGATGACGCACCTGAGATGGATTTTGTTTTGGTTTAAAGAATGAATCTTTCGAAATTCTGTATAAGAGCCCATGCATATTAACACTTTTTTTCTTGAACAGCAGTAACTAAAATAACAACAACAAACCTTGAAAGCCTCTTTTTCTACTGTGCTTGGCAGATGAGCAGGATGCAGCTGCTGTAGTGCACTGGATTCCTGGTGGTCCTCTCTTACCTTAAAAAAGGCTGCATTTCAACAACATTGCAATGTTGAATGGCTTTGTAAAAAATCTGAGAAAATTTTAAGAAAATTTGAAGGTTATAAGTAAGCATGCTGTATTTATTAACTGATGACTTCGATGGTCTCCCATCCTCAATTATTTTTTTAAGTGAAAAACATAGTCTGTTGGAACAAGAGGCCCTAGTTGTATGACCTATTTCTAAGAAGAAAAAGGCGACAGGTGTGCTGTAAAGGGCCTATTTTCATGCCTTTTAAGTGCAAGCTAAGGTTTTGTGATACTGATAGAGGGGTAGAGCTTAGAAATCTTTCTGGGATCGGAAATACATAAATATAAAAAAAATCCAAATCCTGCTTTGAATTTTGGCACAAATTTGTGAAGTTCCGTGTAAGTCTGTTCTCCTTGCCTGCCCTGCTTTGTCCCCCCAGATGGACTGGAAATTAGAATACTAGATGGTTGACTCTGTGGTATGGTGAGATAATGAATTGATGTTTGGGAATTACTCAGAGGTTATTGCTGAAGTGGAAATACGGTCATAGGTTTCAGCAATTTTCAAGTGAGAGAAAACAGTGGTGACTTCTGCACTTGCTGAGATGGAGTGTTAATATGATTCAGGCAATTGGTGTGGCCTAATTGAAGGCCGTCATATCCGGGACTTGGCTATTCCACGTCTCCACATGGCTTGCAGCACATAGTTCTGGGGCTGTGTAGGAGTAGCTGTGACACCACCTGCAGCAGATTGCTCATGGTGAGAAGGGGAAGCTGAAGGTCACATGCAGTACCTGCTGGGTATGAGTCCTCTCCGGCACGGGCTGTGTCACTCCGGCAGAGGAGATGGCAGGTGGCTGCCAGCAGTGATTAGGAGCCACCTTCGCGAGTCACCGTGGCTGTGTTTTTTGTTTAAACAGGTTTTTTGTGTTTAACCTGAGACAAGTGGTCACATCTCTTCTGCCAAGCAGCATGGAGCTGAGGGAAGCTTGTCCTAGCTCTGGAGTAACAAACAACAAAACCTAGGAATAGCAAAGGGTAATAAGGAAGGTCCTGACCAGTGTTTATACCTATTGGAAGAAAGGAGGGGTAAAAAAAAGTTGAAAGGTTTTGCCTGTGGTAATGAACTTAGGTGATTTGGTTTTCAGGCCTTTTGAGGTGTTTCTTGAAATTACTGCTGTTTGTTGCATCACATTTGGGAGAAAGGCTGGTAGCACAGAGAGGGGGTTGTTTGAGTTATGGATGACAGTTGGAGAACATCAGCAATATCTGGAGCAGAAACCTACTTTTAGCCTGACTGTACCTTCTTCTGGTTCCATGGTTTTAAATTGAATGGCCATGCTCATCCTTAACCTGAAGAAAATTTGTTGATGTTGTCACTTTTAAATTAGAGCAAGTGTGTATATTTGCAATATCATCACTTTTGCTATGAAATAGCCCATGTGTGCTAGTAGAGTTAATACCCATTTCTGTTTCAGGGTGGTGACTTTACAAATCACAATGGAACTGGTGGAAAATCCATTTATGGCAGTAGATTTCCAGATGAAAATTTCATACTTAAGCATGTAGGACCTGGTAAATAAACATGTTCTTTTTACCTTTTGATGACTGTGACCTATAATGAAGCATTGTTTATGAAGATGTGTTTTTTAAAAAAATAAGGCTTTTTAGATTTGTG
Organism: Machaerirhynchus nigripectus; assembly: GCA_013397975.1. Lineage (NCBI taxonomy): Eukaryota > Metazoa > Chordata > Aves > Passeriformes > Dicruridae > Machaerirhynchus > Machaerirhynchus nigripectus. The sequence goes on along the minus strand of VZRQ01008852.1, from coordinate 968,962 downwards.
GGTGTCGTAGTAATTACAGAAGTACCAAAGAAATTTAACAATGTGTTGTCCCTGACATGTGCTTATTTGTGTGGACTGCTCTACAAATATATGTCAGCCCATAAAGGGTTTGAAAATTCTCCAAAGATGAAATTACTGCTTTTATTTTCCTATTTTGTAAGTCATAGACTTCAGTTTTTACTTAGATGATTACTGCAGAAGTAAAACAAAGCAATCTGGGATTTATTTACTCAGTAGCACAGGTATGTCCTTTTAAGCTCCAATTAAAGCCAGAAAAAGCAAAGGCAGTGCCATACAGAAGAATATCTGATTGAATTCTATAGTCTCTCTTCTTTGCATTGTTGCTTCCTCATCCCAGGAGACTGGTGCTGTTGAACCATAGGAGAGGTTAGCCTGTGTTAATTGCGTTCAGGGTGTGTACAGCTAATTACATTACTAACACTGTTGCCGTGCAACCAAGGGAGGCTGGGCAGGGGGGAATAGTCACAGGCAAGAAATTGCCATTAGAAATTATTTGGAGATACTGTGAGATCATCACATCTCCTGTCTTGTTGATCTCTAGTCTGAATGTGCAGAGCAAAATTGTCTTCTCTGCATACTTGTTACACCAACCTAATGAGCTGCTGCTGCTTTTCCAGGTGTTCTTTCGATGGCCAATGCAGGACCCAACACAAATGGATCCCAGTTCTTCATTTGCACTGCAAAAACTGACTGGTAGGTTCTCAGCTGTGCAGATTAACCTCATCAATCGATGCCTGAATCTAGAGGGTTTGGGGTTTCCTTAGGTGTTTTTTTTGTGTTGCTTGTGGGTTGATAGGGTTTTTTTTTTGTTTGGTTGGCTGTTTCTTTGTTTTGATGTTATTTCCAAATTACTTGATTCCAATGGAAAATAAATTGGTTTTGCTACTTGAGGAAGGGCTGTGACAGCAATAAGGCTGCTCTCCCTCAAAATGTTTTTAAGGTCCAGAACTAAAAGTATTTCATGTCACTTAGAGAGCAGTTGTGCCTTTGCCATAGAGTTGGTCAGTAGGTGAGAGCTATGAAGATCTGCTAACACTGTCTTTATGTTGTTTAAGTAAAACTGCCTTTGTGTATTTGTTTTATAGGCTAGATGGAAAGCATGTTGTTTTTGGGCACGTAAAGGAAGGAATGGATGTCGTGAAAAAAATCGAGAGCTTTGGTTCCAAGAGTGGAAAGCCCTCCAAAAAGATTGTCATTACTGACTGCGGCCAGCTGTCCTAACCTTCTGCCCTACCCTTCATGACAACTTTGATGCTGTGAAAAATTAATCATAAAAACACCCGAACATTTCTTATCCCATGAGTAGCACCTATGGAACCATGTTCTTTATTTAACTCGATCCAACTTTTATACTTATATTGAATAATACTGATTAAAAACATAATAACTGAAGCATGTTGTATCTGCACCACCGTGGTAGTCACACTGGTTTGGTAGAGTCCCCTTGTGTTTTGCAAGAAGTGCAAAGGTCACCCAGGGTGTATCTGACTGCAGTGTTGATACTGTCCTTAGTATTTGGGTGTCTCAGGTGTTAGAATGAGTGCTGGAGTTGACAGCAGGGGTTCTGCAGTTGGGGGTTAGGTATAAATTGAGAAATGCCATGTTTCCTTTGGTGCTAATAAATGCTTTTTCTGTTGTTCGTCTCATCGTTGTGAAGCAGTACTGCTGACCAGTGCTCTCAAGGCTGTCTGCAGCAACACTGGCATTTTCTTTGTGTCTCTGTTAAATTAGATTTAATGAGCGACTGTGGGTTTTTTAAAAATTAATTCTGGTTTAATCTTTTTTCCTATAGTCTCAGACTACTTTTTAAAAGTGAACTGTACCTTACCTGCTTCAGTGGAGCAATTTGACTTTCGGGCTAAGTAAATTGCTTTAGGTTGAGTTAGGCTACTACTGAAGCTCTGCCTAGCAATAAGACCTCAACTCAATCCAGCCAAAGGATCTCAGGACTTTTTTTATTATGGAACTGTGAACCTGAAGTGTGCTTCTGCTCTGGGATCTGGTTCTGTGAGGAATACAGCTCAGTTCTCAATATATGGCCTATTTTTGCACTTTGAGAATATAATCATTATAGTGAGCTTGCTTGAGTGAGAAATACATTTGATTGCCTTCTTGTCATGTTGATCCTGTGAAGTCAGCCCAACTTGGGTATTACTTGGATTATGATTTCTTCTTATGTATCATCCTTATAAGTTAAAATTGGTCACCACGGAATTACGCAGCCTTATCAGTGTAGCAAAATTGTTGTTGTTGGGGTTTATGCATGAGAAGGAAAGAATTCAGGTGATCGGCTAAAGACATTTCATTTGTATGAACCAGTATGTACGTTCTGTGTGGCATGCTTGAGCAGCAACAAATGTTGGAACCTCACACCATCGCCTTTGGAATCACTAAGGCTGTAAAGTATCAATGATTGTGGGAAAAAGCACATGATTGTTTTGTACAATAATCTCGTTACTGAAGAGAAAAAATGTGATGGCGTTCTTTAAATGTGAATTTATTTTCATTGCAGGATGTTAATATGTGGGTTTAAAACTATTTTGTACTGGATTTTTTTGCACTGAGGGCTGCACTTGTGTGTGCAAGGTAGTATTTAGAATGTAATTGTGCAAAAAATTGTATTGAAAAGCTTTTTCTTTCCACTGTAGCTGTTTCATCTTTATATTTTTTAAATATTAAACTGTGTTGGTTTGGCTTGTTTAATTTGAATGCAATAATGATTTTTTGGGTGCATTCTCTTAATTTGTATATGAAAATTATTAAATGCACTTCTGCCACAAACAAAAGTCTGTTCCTTTCTTGAAAGCAGGAATATGAGAAGCTGAAATGTCTTGGACATACCTGGGCTGCTCTGTGCTGTCGACTTTGTGATGGGTCTGATCGGCTGGTATTGAGAAGCCCTGCTGTCATTCGGGTATGGCCAGCATGAGAGGCGGTGATGGTGCAATGCTTTGCCTCTCACTGCTGAGCTGAAATATCTGTGCTACCTGGTCACAGCACTCCCACTCCATCCCTTGTCTGTCCTTGTCTGGCCCGGTCACAGCACTCAGTGTTCTGCTCCATCCTTGTCTGTCCCTGTTTGGCCCAGTCACAGCACTGGGTGTCCTGCTGGGTCCCTGTGTGTCCCTGTCCCTGTCCGGCCCAGTGACAGCACTCGGTGTCCCGCTCAGTCCCTGTGTGCCCCTGTCTGGCCTGGTCACAGCACTCGGTGTCCCGCTCGGTCCCTGTGTGTCCCTGTCCCTGTCCGGCCCAGTGANGTCCCTGTGTGTCCCTGTCCGGCCCGGTCACAGCACTCGGTGTCCGGGCCCCGCTGTCCGCCAGGTGGCGCCACGCGCCCGCGGCAGTGGCGGGCCCGCCCCGCCCTGAAGGCCGCGGGTTCGAGCGCGGGGTCGGCCGCCGAGTGCCCCCAGCCTCCGTGTGCCGCTCGGGGTGCGCTGAGCTGCCTTCCCGCCCTCCTGAAGCCTCCGACGCTGCCGCGGTGTCTTGCACCCCACTGTCCCTGAGGGGCTGCTTCGGCTCCTGCGGGATGAGAAGACAAATCAGTATAGTAGGGCCTTTCCCAACCGCAGCTGTACATTGCCATGAACAGTGGGTTACCGGGGCGTGATGGAAGATGTTAAAGCTGAGTATATCGTCCAGAACAGTTTTTTGGGGAACTAGTGTTTGGAAATCCTGCATAACTCTAATAGGTCACAGATGAGAAAGGTCCTTACTGTGGAGCTGTGGCTCTGAGAAAAGCTGAGGGATGGCAGGTGTGCTACTGCCATTTTCCAGCTGGATGTTTAGAATAAAAGTTTGTAGACTGGCAGAGAGGTTGGCACATCCAGACTGCCTCTGGAATGAGGCAGGGGCACTCCAGGAAAAGAGCCTGTGGAGAGCTTCACGTGGCTACCACTGATGTGCTTCCAGATGCAACACAAGTAAGAAAGCACACCCTTAGGTAAAGTGCAAGTAAATATACACAGAAAAAATGAGTTTATATTTCAAAGTTGTTTCAACAAACTCACAAATGTTTTTGTTTAGTCTCATGTTTTAATTATTTTTTCCAGACTTTCTGCTTACATAAATTGCTTTCTTTGGTGCTAGACTGAGGCTGTGTCTCTTTGTTTATAAAGTTTAAATGCTTTGAAGTCAAGACATTTGAGGTACAAAGTGTTGTTCTCTTTTGTAATGCTGTATACTCTGCTGGTAGTAATATATCAACAATCAGAACCTCAAAGAAGTGAATTACTGAGAGTACAAATCATTTTACGTGACATTTCAAGGCCAATCTGCATGTCCTGCTGCTAGCTGAGAAATTGTAGTTGGACAGGCACACTCTACCCAATTTAGAAGCAACCAGGCTAAAAAGACATTGACCTTCAAGTGAAAAACTTTCAGATCTTGAACTGCAGATTTCTTAATTTGGTCTGACTCTGTTTACAGACATTGTATGGACCAGCTGATCACAGGTGAATTTTTACCCTCGATCTTCACAGCCCAAACCATCAATTTGTTGCACTGTTTAGCTGAAAACTGAACCTTGGCAACAATTGTCCTGAGCCTTGGCATTCCTTTTCCAGCTCTGATTTTTCCAGTGCAGCTCTGGATATGCCTTTTCCTTGGTCTCTTGCCTCCATGTGGTCCCTACATCTGCCACGGGGCTCTGCAGCCAGCCAGAGCCTGCATTCTATGTTAGCCATGGGTAAGCTGCCAGACGTGGGAGAGAAGAGAGCCGCAGCATCAGGAAGGTGCGATTTAAGAGCTGTGGGGTGCAGGAGGACCTTCACTGTGAGCTATAAATTGTGGAAGAGAAAGGGACCTCCTTGCAGCAGGAGAGGGAGCTGGTTCTGCTGCAGTGTACCTGAATGAGGACAAGCTTGTTAGACTCCAGGTGCCATGTCTAAATGAGAAAGATTTGAGGGGCCTTGCTGCAGAAGGTTGTCAATACCAGTTGCTTGTCCATGGTGGAAATGTCCTGCAGCATAGCTAGAAATAAAATTGCTGGTGGTTTTGACTTGAGTTCAGTGCAGTCATATCAGAGGGTAACGCTGATTCTAAAGTGTTTGTTATTTATTAGCTGGTTAAGTGAACAAACCCCTAAAATTCAGTCATTGTTGGGATTGATAGAGTTTGAGAAGAATGGAAGATACCTTAGTCAGCAGCACACCTCATCACATCTGAGGAATTCAGCAAAATGTTCAGGTCCCGAAGGCCCCGGGAAAGAGCAGTATAAATTAGCAGGTAGCCAAACTTCAGGCTCTGAAACTGCTGCTCCAGTCTACCTCTCCCCGCTGAGGGGGCAATTCTTCATCTGGATTGGTAGCACTGCATGCACTTTGCTTGGTGTTAGCCTGTGTTCACTATTCATATATATATTTCTGAGCGTTAGAACTCAGGTTGTGTGTAAATGTCAGCTCACTTCCAGCAGCCCTTGCTGCGAGTGCTTTGGCACTGTGTGTGTTTCAGCAGAGCACCTAGGGGCTCCGAGAGGGCTTCTCCAGGTGTGTTCCCCCATCCTGGCATAACACAGCCACTGCACCTGTGAGTGAGCAGGTGTAGGGTGAGGGCACAGGCACGGTGAGCTCCCTGTGCTGCTGCTCCTTGGGGCACCTCCATACAGAGGCAGGGCAGTGCTGGGACCCACCCCGGCACATGCTGGAGAGAAACCCTCCTTCACCAGGTGGGAGGGAGCAATGGCTTCATGGCTCCCTTCATTTCTTATTTATTAGGAAGCCACATTTCTTTTCACAGCCATATCCTGACTCTGGAGGTCTGAGGGGTGCAGGGGTGGACCAGAGGTATTGTGTCACTCCATCCTTCCCTGACAGGTCACTATTTTTAACCACCCTTGAAAAACATTGGTGTGAATTTTCATTCCTTTTTACCAGCCAGGACAAAAAACACTTAACTAGGCAAAGTGACTGACTGTGGCTTTAAGTTGGGATCAAGAGGAAGTTAAAAATGTGCAGATACAGAGGTTTGGGGGGGTGGGGGGAAATTTTGTCACCGTTCTCATTTTCACTCACCTCCTACTTAAAATTCATCCAGGAAGGTAGGCAGAAGAGCACAACAGCTGCTAAAATTACTAGGTAGGAATCATTTTTAGCAGGCACAAGTGTCTTGTGGTTTTCCTGCTCATGCTCTCCCCCTCCAGTCCTACCTCATCCCCAGCTGGCTGCACTTTCCTCCCGAGAGGCTTTCGTGTCGCTGGTGTCTCTCTAACAGCGGCCAGCCCAAGGCAATCTGTCAGTGATGTGTGGCAGCTGCCACGCCGGCCCCCGCGGGGACCGGCCGGGGAGGAGCCCTGGCCTCGGCTCCACGGCCCTGGGGGGACTCGCTGCTCCGACCCCACCACTGGCACAGCTGACACGAGATCCTTGGAGATGCAGAGGAGTGCGAGGAGGAGGCAGCAGCTGCTAATGTTTAGGTTTTGCCAGAGCAATAAATTTTACATTAGTACTAAACAGTGCACGTTCCAAATGATGCAGTGTCTTAGGGTTTTTCTTCCCTGCCAAAAGTCAGTGTTTGGTTAGAATTTTATTTTTTTGGAAGCAGTATTGCTATTAAATTGATGGTTGCCAAGGCCAAACAAAGTGCGAAGTGTCCTTTGAGAAAGCTGCGTGATTCTGTACATTAAAAGCTGGGGGAAGCCAGCAGGCAGTCTCAGCCTCGCAGCCTCTCACATGCTTTGCTGATGTTGCCAGGATCCTATAAATGCTTTTCTACATTTTTTAAAAGAACATTTCCTTGCATAAACTGCAGAAGATCAAGCTTTGCATTCTTTGGACTGATTCTTGCTTGGTAGGGGGCTGCACAGCTCATGGGAGGCGTGTGCAGCGGCATCAAGGCGGGCTGGCTGGACAGGGTGGAAGGGTCATAGCTCGAGCCAGCACAGAGCTACGCCCAAACGCTGGCTGCAGCCCGGGTCCCCCACCCCGAGCGCACCATGACGTTACGGAGCTGTTAACCCACTAACCCTGGGCCCCCTGACTCACTGCTGGACGCAAACAACAGGCTGGCCCTGAGCAGTGGGGAAACAATGCCGATTGCTGCCCGAGTGGGTGTCGGCAGCGTTGGTTACCGGGGGCTGACGAGAGAGGTCTCTGAGATTACTCTTGGGCCCGTGGCAGCACCTCGGAATGGGAGCTGGGGCCAATTTTGCAGGGCACAGTGTGCGTACTGCAGGTCAAGCAGTTCCTGGCTGAAAGCCGCCTGAAAAAATATCCCTTGGCTTGGATGCCTCCCTCCTTGCTCTTGCCACCACCCTCTCTCCTCTGTGTACAGCCGGTGATGTCAAGCAATAGAGCAAGGGAGCTGCGGAGAGAACCGTGCCCTGACTCCTGCTCTGAGGCCACACAGATCAGTCCCCTGAGACACCTACTCCCTCCACCCCGCAGCAGAAACCTGGAGAAAGCTGCAATTTAGCTCGCTGCTAGAATATGCGGTCATGACTGTGGCTCCCCTGGGTCCGTGGGCTGCAGGCAGAGCTTTGTCGCGCCCTGTGAGGAGGAAGTGTGCTCAGATCCGCTCTCTGAAAGCGTGGCTGTCCTCCACCACCTCCGGAGCAGCAGCGTGCTCACAGCCTCGGCACCAACAGCCGAGAGGTTCTGAAGGCAGGGCTGCATCCAGGGCTGCAGGCTGTCTGCCCTGCAGGTGCTGCTCCCTAGGGGTGATGTGAGATGCAGGTTGTGGCCTTGCTGCCTGTCCTTCCCCAGCTGTGGGGCCAGGCAGTGTGGTGTGCTCAGGGGGATGTCATGGTGTAAATGGTGTCACTGCTTCAGGTTGTCACGGGGAATGGTGAACACGTGCTGCTTCTTGTGCTTTCCTTACTTGGGCATTGGGATGCCTGAAGATGCACTCCCTCTGATATCCAGCTGGACTTGCTCTGTACTGAAGCAACTCCCCCAGTCTGCATCAAGAGCATGCCGTTCCTTCAACTGCCTGAAATCACATCTTAATACCATCTTCTTTCCAGTCGACCTAGCAGTGAAAGGCTCGTGTTGCTGAGAAACTGAACTGCTGGCATGCACAATGTTTGCTGACCATCACTGGTTTGTGCCCCTCACACAGTAGCTGTGCCCCCGGTGGGGGAGGCCAGGGAGCTCAGGGTGTCAGCCTTTGGCCTGCGCTGTTCCCCCCTGCCTCTGCAGAGAGTCTTCTGGCACAGTTGCAGCTCTCTGGTTCTTGTCACTGACACATCTCTGGAGGGTAGAGGTGGACACAGCTGCCCTGGCTCCGAGCTGTGCTCCCACATCCCTTTGGGTTGCAGGCTTGCTCTCCTCTGCGGGAGGGTGGCCTATCTGTCTGAAAGCATCAATCCCAAATCACTGAAGCTAAAAAAGGTGCAAGAATTTAATATATGGGGAAAAAACATCCACTCTCTGTTAAATGCTTTCCTTTGACTTCAGGGTAAGCAGGATCACACAGAGCTTAAGGACTCACAGCAGGAGACACCAAATGCTAGATCACCAGTGAATTGGCTATCTCTGGGGTGGCTGCTGTTACAAACTACTTTTTGGGACTCACTGTGTCATATTGGGTCAAGGCAGAGCAGTTCATTTTTGTAGTGCTTTTATTCATTGTGTTTCTTTGGCTGTTGTTTTGAAATTCACTGAAAAAGTGGTTTAATGCCCCTGGATTTTGGAAAATAGTATTCACGTGCACAGATGCAGGAGTGCATAAAAAAGGAAAACTAGATATTTCTTTTAGTTGTAAGGCTTACTTCATTTCTGAGGTGAACTGGAGGATTGTATGATGGTTAGTTACAAAAAGCATAGAAACTGGAGTGGAACAGTGGGCAAGATAATTACATCTTGCTCTTCTCTGCCTTTTCAGCACCATTCCCTTCATGATGAAATGAAAGGAAATGGTTCTTTTTCTTCACAATAATATGAAATAATTTTCCAGAAACCATCCTGGCCCAGCTCGCCTTAAGCAGTGTTATAAAACTGCATCTGGTTCAGCACACAATTCACAAGAGGGGACGGCCAAACTGTACCCTGACAGCTGGCTGACATGCCCTTCCTGTGGGGTCCTGCTGCATGCAAACCCAAAGCCGTGGCTGGCCCCTGTTTGTACAGCCCCCTTCCTGGCCATGCTCAGAAATGTGACTTTTGCAGTCTGCAGCTAATGCTCCTCTCTGGTGTTATGATCTGACTCCTAACAAAGGCAGAGGAGGCGGAGGGAGACAGGGTCTGGTTACCTTTGTGAGTGGACAGCACAGCAGCATTTCCCAGATGCTGATGATGTTTTTACTCCTATTTAATTACTTTCCTCATTTAATGAAGTTTGTGTCATCTCCTTCCATTGCTGTTTCAGAGGGTGTCTGAGGAGCAGGGTGGCGGGGGGCACCTCCACCCACCAGCAGCGCAGGAGGGAGTGTCCTTTGCTGCCAGCAGCACCCTGCATTGTAGGGGCAAAATAACATTTTCCTTCCACTTTCTGTTTCATTGCTTTCTAAACTCAAAACACAGGTGAAAGAGCAAGGGTGTCAGATTGAAGAGAAACAAAGCTGCAGTAACATACACCAGAGTGCCAGGTGGGTCAGTGAAAGAAACTTGGCAACTGAGGGTTCGGCATGGATGCAGTACATTAGAATATAGAAGAAAATATTTTATATCCATAGGAGAAGAGTTGGCACATTATTTAAGTGAAAAAAAATTGAGATAAGCCAAACCTGAATATACTGCAGGAGCCAGAAAAATTAAAAAACGAGAGCAGTGATGCGTTAGCTGGGAGATCAGCTGTGTATCTGAGGTTGTAGCTGCAGAGGAGACATGAACGGAGCACACAGCTACCTGCAACACTGCAGGGCTCTAAAGCTTCTCATCCCCACGTCCCCATTCCTCCTGCCAGTGCAGGCTCGCGGGTATCATCACACTTGCCTGAGCCTGAGCCATGCTGCTTGCCCGCAGCAAAGGGCCCTGCAGATCTGGGTGCAAGCCCTTCCCTTTCTGCTGCCCACTGGAGCTGGGGGGAAGGCACAGGAACAACGATCTTCCAGCGAGGTTGGGGGTTACTAGGGGAGCTGGGCTGGCGGTTCCCATCCAGCTGACAGTCTTCTGTAGTGGTGAGTGTGTGTCAGCATTGCCTCCTAAGCCTTTAAATGTAACTTGAAACTTACAGCGTGAGGGTTCTGCCTTGCTTTCAGTGGGATTTTGCAGCCATTGTTATCCCACCTAAGAGAACTCAGTTCCTTCTTTTCCCCCTTTTGAGACATTAGGAGCATGGCCCATTCCACCTTTCCAGAGGCTACTTCTGTTCCTCAGGAATGAAGCTGACAGGTTTTCAATGGCTACTTACAGCCTGCAGATAACATAGGTTTGTTCCTTGTTCTTTGAGAGCAGGGCCCCGCAAAGAGCAGGCTGAACTCTGTATCAAGGAGTCAAAGGGTTAAAATAATATTGCCCAAATGTGTCATTGCTGACTAAGGTCCTGGGCTTAACAAAACCCCAAACTCTTCCTGTTCCACTGATGTAATTCGTTATCCTGAATTTTCCCCTATTTTATTATTTCAGTATTCCTGTGTCAAAGTCACAGCTTCAACACGTATTCTTCATTTGTTCTCTCAAAACCTGGCAGAAATACGAGTTGGATGATGAACCAGTTCTGATCTTGTCTGTATTTGACATCATTCACCTGGTGAGCCAGTTTCCTGCTGATCAGGGTGCTGAGGTGGATTCTGTCCCCTCTCCAGGTGTCTCTAACTCATTCCCTCCTGTCTAGTCATGTAAGTGGGATGTGCTGGGAAATGGCAGTGGTCCCAAAGGGGGAAAAAACCAGGAAAAATTACTTGAAAAATCACTATGAGTGTGGTGAGGCACTGGACCAGGCTGTCCTGAGAAGTTGTGGATGCCTCATCCTTGAAGATGTTCAAGGCAAAGTTGGACGGGGCCCTGAGCAACCTGGTCTACCGGAAGGTGTCCGTGCCCTCGGCCGAGGGGTTGGAACTAGGTGGTCTTTAAGGTCCCTTCCAACCCAAACCATTCTGATGGTATGATTCTCTGACTTACGGCCATGTGGTATGATTCTTAAGCTGATACAAACCTTCAATAATCAGTGAAATTTTTATCCAGTTCCAATCCAGTGTAACTTACTAGGACACGACTCTCTCCTCCTGGTAAAGCATTTAATTTATAGCCAGTTATTTCTTAGTTTTTTTTCAATAGTCTTCTAGCTGGGGCATCCCAGTGTTAGGGTCCCAGTGCTGAGGTGGTTTCATTGATACCAACAGACCCTCGGCATAAATGAGGACAGAGAGTATTTTACATGTATTATGTACTACCTGGCACAGAGCGATGGAAAACTGGAAAAACAAACCACAGACTATAGAGAAGAATGAATAAAACCAAAAAAATAACTAGGTCCTTTATTTTAGGAAACTCTCCAACAACCTCTAGTATGCAGTAGTGAGATATCAACTTTCTGCCTTGCAGAAAGAACTATAAAATATTATATCTTAGCCCTGCACACGTTAAAGTTCTTTGTCCTTTATTACAGCTACTGGTTTATTAAAACTGGAAATGGACCTAGACTAAACTTCTGCACAACTATGTCTGAATGGCTGCATCCAACCCCTGCATCTTTTGAAAACTGGTCTCTAATGTTTAAAACAAACCCAAGCCCAATACAACAGCAAACAGCTTCTCATTTCTCCTCACTTAACTTCCTCCCTGAACAAAAATCCTTGCACCTGGACATACAAAGCCATTAGGTTCATGGGGTAACTCCTTACCCACTACTGTTAAAGGCAAAATGCCCAGTGTGGTTAGCAGTGTCTCAGGATTAAAACTGAATGCCACCTGAAACTCTTCCCAAGCATATATGATCAATATTGAGTTTGAAAGTATATATGTGTTTATTTTAGGTCTACTAACCTGATTTGTTCTAAGACTAACTGGCAGTAAAAGGTGTTCATTTCCTATCACTTTTTTCCATATTGTCCTTCTCCTGTCCTTGTAATTTATGGTCTCCATTAAGGAATGTTGTCCTCTGGATCATTTTCACTGGCTTTGCTTTTTAATAATCAGTATTCATGCTTAATACAGCAGTTTTTCTGGTAACAAAATTCATAGATCAAAAAACACAAAGCAGCCTTACTTTCCTTTGGACAGATTTGAAATGCGATTACTTTTGTAAGTTATAAATAAAGGCCTAGTAGTTGATGTTTAGTGGGAAACTCTCCCAGTGTCTTTCAGAGCCCTGTTTTTCAGTCTCCTCTGATAAGAGAACTGCTGACTTGGCATTTTGGGGAGCTGTTTCTCGTTCTTTGTGTTCCTGCCGTAGCTGCCAGGGGTTAGCCAAGCTCCAGACTGCAATGTGGCCAGACCAGGAGCTGTCTGCGCTGCTGGGCTGCCTTCTGATGGTAACACCACACTGGTGGCTGCCTTCTGATGGTAACACCACACTGGTGGCTGCTGGGTTCTGCCCATGAGCTGCTGGATCAGGCAAGCTTTGGGCCATTGGGTTGTTGTCCCCTGGATTGTGCTCTCGGTGGCACCTCCACGAAGACCTGGGAGGGGGTCTGTGACAGCCTTTACTGCACCTGGGCACAGCTCATAACCTCACCATCAGGTCATCCAGGACAGAAATTAATGATGGCTGCTTTTCATGTGTACAGCTCCTGCAGAGAGTTCGTTTCAGAGGAGGTAAAGCAGCTCCACACTGTTATATATATTGTCATTTTTTCCCATGGTAAGACACTGGGGTAAGTGTCAGGCTTAGAGGACACAGCCCCTGGGTGAGCAGGGGCTGGCCAGCTCTTCCTGCAGATAGCCTGCTGCTGGCTGTGTCTCCAGGCTGGCTACTGAGGCAGGGGTGGTTTGAGGAGAGATAGGAATCTTTAGTGATAAATGAATGGGGGGAGATAGGATTCTCTAGTGATAAATGAGTGGGATAGAAATCTCTACTTGTGAATGAGTGACTTCAACTAAGAGCAGCCAGTGACAGGTATGACTGAATTGCTGCAGGAGTTTTGTAAAGCAAAGGGAAAGGTTTGAAGTGATTGAAATGGCACCTTTAAGCCTTGATTTGCAATACCAATGGGTTTTTTTGACCTCATTTTGTGAGATCTGTTTGTACCAAAGACCAAAGATCATTCATGGACCCAAAGGTTTCCTGAAGGGTTTGTAATTCGGCAAAGGTGCCTCTAAATGACCTGGCAGAAGTACTTGCTTTTGAGCAAAATGTGCTGGTCTGTTATTGGGGTTCCCTGCCAGCCTGTGCTAGGTTGTTTTTTTTTCCTTCTCCTTAGTCTGCTCCAGCAGAGGAGCAGCCCAGGAGAGTTCAATGGGGAAGTAAAGTAACACTTGTCAGATAAAAAAAGAACTGTAAAAGCACTCTGATACTAGTGGGTGAGGGCCCAGTAAAAGAGATGATGATCCAAATCAGAGGCTGCTTCAGTAACTAAAAAGAAATAATAAGAAACCTAGTATTTAAAATGGAATTAATTTTCACTTTGGATTGTGGTCAGATTGGAATCAAGTTTAATTCCTTCAAGCTATGCTTCCCCTCAAACACCATTAGTCTTTAGAAGCTTTCCTAGGGGAAGCCAGTTCATTTGTCTTAGAGCACATCGCGCTGCTGGACTTTCTCTCAGAGGAGAGGGAAGGCTGGGCTGTAACTGCAGTCCCTCCTAATGAGCTCATACTTGTCACACATCCAGGACTAGATGGGCTAGTCTGCCCCTCACACCCACCCAAAATGTGGCTGTGTCCCAGGGAAATGGCCTCCACCCTGGGCCCCTCCAGGCCTGGGCGATGCTGAGGTATGCACAGGCAGATGCATCCATGCCCCAGGACTGCCAGGACCGACCGGGGTTGTGTAGTCAGAGGTGTTTTACCTGTACTAGGACATCTGAACCAATTCCCAATCAATTCTTTTCATCAATAACAATATAAAATCACTGCTGACAAAACTTACAGACAGAATGATGGTAAACGGGTCATGATGACGGCAGGAAAATCTGGGACAATAATGAGAGTGACTTGATGTTTTTGATACAGCCAGCTGCAAAGCTGTACTTCTGCAAGCATGGAGGCAGAACGTATAGAGTGAGCACTGCATCCTAAAACCTGCTTGTCCGAAGGAGTTAAGGGCTGCTGTGGAGTCAAAACCCAGCACGAGGTTCCATTAAGGTGCTGTGGCAAAAGGGCCACTGCGATTCCTGGGAACAGGAAGCAGAAAGAGGGGAAGTTTAAACAGAGAGACAAACAAAGGTATAGTCTTTGTGGTTCAGGGACTGCTTTCAAAAGATGTTGAAAAATTAGGCAAGTGACAGAAAAGAGCAGCAGAAATTATTTGGAGTAAAAGAAAATTACGCAAAGAGACTTTTTTTGCTTAAAGGAAAATAAAATGCGAGGGAGGGAAAGAAATATATAGGAGTGACACTATATAGGTGGAATGTGGGAAAAAATTACCAGGTACTTAATTTACTGTATGAAAGCACAAAAAGACACACCTGGAATTTGAGGTGTGCAAATTAATACAGGAAATGAGGATAAGTGCCTGTCTTTGAAGATGTGCTGGAAGAGTTATTAGGCTATATAATATGAGTCACTGGCTGGGATAGAATGACTTGTAGCATATGGGCTGTCACAGTAGATGCTTTAATGCTCCATTTTGGCCTCTGATTGCATTTAAACCCCCCTTTCCTGATGTGAATCTTGGCTTCCCAGCACTCCTTATCATTTCTTTCTTCTCTTGTTCTCAGTCTGTTCTTGGAGGAGTTTCTCTCTCTCTCTCTCTTTCTCTCCACTTGTGGTTTTATTATACCACTGCAGACAGATCTGGTGGTTTTCAAGGTCCTGAAGGGAGTTATTCTCCCAGCTTCATCTGAATTCAAAGGGAACTGGGTGCCAAACACAGACCTTGTGAAAGCCTCTACCCAGAGCCCTGAAATTTGGTATAGCTTTGAAAACCTCGTAAAAAGCAAGCTATGCTGATAGTGGGCTGTCTTGAGTTTTATTCCTTCATCTTAAGCATTTTTCTGGTGGGGGTTCTATAAATATACACACTGATGACTAGAAATAGGAAAGTACATGTCTGGCTGTCACACACCAATTTTCTGCAAGGAAAATCACTACAGTTTTTTAACTGGCTCTTTATCTCAAAGCAGCAAGTATCCAGACGGTTGTCTCCAACTGTTGTTATTAAATTCAGCAGGAAATCCATCCTGTCCAAAAGAATTATTAGTTTCCATCGCTCCTGGAAATGTCCGGAGATGTTAATTTGTGTGTGTTTGTGTTGCCCAAGTAGCCGACCAGTGAGTAGAGCCATGGTTTGCTCTTGTCCTCGAGCTCTGGGAGTTGGGTGGCAGCTGTAAAACTGAAGTCAACATCTAAGCCAGGGGGTTATTTATGAAGGCAAGTCTTCCCAAAACACCCCAATTCCTGCAGCTAAAAATATGTTTCACATCAGAGGGCAGTATTTTGTAGTAGTTTAACACATCAAAAAGGTGTCCAGATGCCATTAGCAGCAATTTTTGCCAGGAAGAAGTTGGTATTTGTCAGCTATTTCTGCCCAGAGGTGTGTGAGATAGCAGTTTCCCTTTTTACATACAAGAGGAAATAACTGTGGTGGCAATCTGGTCTTTGTCAGAGCTGTAGGTGCTCAACCACAAAGCACTCCCTTATTCATACTGTAGGGCCCATCAGGAGTGGGAATCATCTACCAAAGGAAGCGCCAAGCAAAAGCAGAGTGGGAGAGGGTTTTGCCTTGGCCAGCTGCCCAGAGCGGGGTCTCCCCCTTTGCCAGTGTCACCTCAGTGCCAGCAAAGAGGGACCAGCCTGGGGACCTGACCCCTCGCTGTGCGGGGTCCTGGGCTGCAGGGACCCCAGCAAGGGTGCTGGGGAAGCCCGCTCCTGCTGCCAGGGGTGCTGTGCTTCCAGCCACCCCTGTTGCTGCCTTACTATGAAGGTGACCAGATACAAGGCAGCCATGAGAGGTAAATCCCAGTGCTCTGCCAGTCTGCAGCATACAGGTTTCCCTCTCCTCCTTTCTATAGGGCAGGAGAGCTTGAACCTATACCCTGAGTTCCCCACTGGACCTCTTTCCTTGGCCAGCAGACAGCTGATGGGATGGAGAAACTGGCATGCTCAGCCTTGGCTGGACCTCACTCTGCAGTGTTACTCCTCAGGTGCTGTCAGCCATACCAAAATGATGGATGTCATCCTGGCCTAAGCCAGGCAGCCTGTCAGTGTAGTTGCAGTACTCAACCAGCAGCCCCTGTTTGTTTTTCAGGAGAAAAGCTCTAACATGTTGAGAAAAGTCCAGATTTATCTTTAAAACTTTGGTTCAGCTTGAAAATCGTTGTTTTTCTGGCAAACTAAATACATGAACTTTTTTAAGGGGCTTCTGCATGAGGTCTTCATTTAGCTCTCAGTAACACCACAGCCGTGTACAGCCATCTGGCAAAAGTCTTCTGGAGAAATATGACAGACAGCACAGAGACGCTGCCACAGCCTTCAGAAATAACCATGCAGCACTGACATAGTTCAGATGTTTGATTTTACAAAAGATCCTTCTGGACATATATAAAATAGGCCTCAGTGAACACACACCCCCTGAGAGACTCACTGCCAGCGCTGCAGCAACTAACGGCTGCAGTCAGTGGTGCAGGCTGTCCCACGACACCGAAGGGGAATGGAAAGGCTGGAAATGCAGCTGGCCATGGAGCAGTGCAGCCCCCCAGCACCGGCACAAGCTGCTGCCACAGTGCTGTGGACCTGTGAGAATCATGCTGGATGCATGACAGTGAGTTTTGCCTCAGCCAGTAGGTGAATCCCTGGGCTGGCTTTGGAGGCAGCAGGTACAGTTTCTCAGAAATCAACATTCGTTGTGTCCTTTTCATCTCATCCTGGGTGCATGACAGCGTCCCCAAGGAGCAGTCACCTGGCTGGGCTCACCCGAAGTCAGTGAAATCTGTACAATTTCCTTCCCAGCGTAGGACTGGTTTGCAGGACTCAAAAATAGGGGCTGTACCTGCCCTTCATCTGGATAAAACAGTTGATAGCCAACAAGCTCGGTGTGCTGAGGTTTTAGCTGCACTGAAGCTGACCATCTCATTCAGTTTTAAGGAACAATTTCAAATACATGTGTAATTTTAGAAGGGAAGTGGGTTGTTATGCTGCAGTCAGCCCCCCACTTTCCAATTGCTACATAAATGTATGACAAACCCCAAAGGCTTTGGATTTTATCTGTTGTGCTTTACTGTCACCTTTCCTTATGGCTGGGATGCCTGTGTCCAAGGAACCAAGGAGCACTTCTCTAAAGGCTGACAAAAAAACCTGGTCTGGGATTCTGCATAGGGTAAGGGCATCTTCCCAAGCACTGCCCAAATGCCGCTGTGGGCACCAGGCTGCCTGCAGCTTGTGCTTCTCTCTAAATTATTCTGTCAGGTTAGTGGGGCTGGCACTGAACCAAAGCAAATGGTTATTTATTAAGCCCTCAGATCAAGATTTGACAGAAAATATGTATAGAAAAAGACAAGTACAGAAAATAAACCACAGAACGCAAAGATTGAATATCAGCAGTTGATTTCTTCTCCTATTTTCAGGGTATATTTCTGAACTCCAGAAACATTCACACACATTTGGGGTTCAGAACTTCTTCATCTTTTGACTTTTTCTTCTCCCTTCTCTCTGCCTCCAAGCAGGTGTCTTGGCTACCCAGGAATTTTGCACACAACCAGCCAGGCAGTGTGGCCAGTGCTTAGGTCACCCATGGCTAGCTGGGAATCCCCAAGTTTCTAGTCAGCTTTTTTACCTTCTCTGAGCAGTTTTCTCTTCCTTCATAAAGTTTTCCAAGGATTTATCGGTTTCATTTATAGAATATTACTTGCAAACTCACGAACTTTGGTACATTTGGAAACTCTCAGGGAGAAATGAAAAAGGAGCGTGTTGTCCAGCTGTCTCGGGGGGCAGCATGCCCTTACCACCTTCTCTAGCTCTTGGAACTTCATGCCACATGCACTCTTCGTCAGGGCCCCACAAAAGAGGCAGGGCTTTGGCAATTAGTAACAAAAATAAAATAGAGCCATTCAAAAAAACCTTACTAGAACCACACATACAGACTAAAAGCACTTTTCCAGTGATGAGTTCAAGATGGATAAAAACCTTTATATGTTGTAGGGTTCCAAACAAGGAAGAATTTGAAGAGTTGACCCTTAACATTTCCTATCTTTCAAGTGCTGTGTTTTACTATCTAATGGCTTGCTGCTGTCAACTCTTGATTATCTGGTGTAGCAAAGGATTGGGATGACCAAGACAAAATAAAAACAAAGATAATACAAAGCGTATGGCGATTAAATGGTAGGAAAATAAAATAAGAGCAGTGTGGAAGACTGAGCAGCACTGACCTGGGCAAGGGTTGATGTGGAGAACCACGTGATGGAAAAAGGGTGCAGCTGATCCAAGCCCTTTCGTAACTCACTTTGGTTTCCCTCTGTTCCCAGTATTATTAATGCCCAGCTTTGTTAATCTGCCCGTGAGTGGCTGAGGACGGTTTTATGTATTTTTCCTTTGTGGCCACATCACTCCAATAAAGCGTTTTACCCTCTGTGTGTTACTGGTGAATGTGCAAAGCAAGGTCAGCACAGGGGAATAGCGAGCAGTTCACACTGTCAGCCATCCTCACAGCTCCCTGTCAACCCTGCTAGGAGGAGCTGGCCATTCCTGCCAGTGGTTGATGCCCTCCCAGCCCTGGTCCTGGGTAGGCAGTGCAGGCTGGCTTTCCAGCAAACTGTCTGCAAATGGAGTTCAATACAGGTGTATGCAGGGAAGCGATTCAGGAATCGTTCCCAGATGTTGTAAAATGTCTCCAGCTCCCAGCCAAGCTGCTGGGGGCTTTCAAAACAGCTTACCACTAGCTGGAAAATGTTTATAGAGGGAACCAAAAGGCCAGAACATCCATTCATGTTTGATTGCTCAGTGTGAGACTGAATCCCTTCCTTGGGCTCGGGCTATTTGGGCAGGTAGGCTGGAGGGAAGATGTACAAAGCCTTATCAGGCAGCTCATTCAGGAGTGCTTATGACTTTTGCAGAACTACTTTCTGACCGGCTTTTTTCCAAAGTAACCATCCTCACTCTCTCCCTCTGGCACTGTGACCCTGGAACAAGCGTATCACAATTTTGGCATGTGTGGGACATGCTACCACAGTACAGCAATATTATGTGGCAAGCACAACATATGTTTTGGAAGAGAGTTCAGTTTATTTTAGCTGCTCCAAATTTACTTGACCTGTTTAATCCAGCTTTCACACTACATCATTTCAGTGACTGGGGCTGCTTTTAGGTCATGCCCCACAGAACATATGCAGCCAGTTGGCCTTTCATCTGTATGCTTAATCTTCCAAAATGATTTCCATGTGATTAATATAAACCTCAACATCCATGATAGGCCAGGCCACTCCATCATCCACATTATGTTTGGCAGGTGCAGGGTCTGTCCCACTGAGAAAGGAATAGTGTGAACACGGCACTCTGGGGAGTCCAGACAGCTTCCTAGCTGAGCGTTATCCGATTGCTCCCTATCTAGGCTGGGTGTGAGCTGATATTGGCTCAGGCACCTACAGGACACCAGTGAGAGGCAAAGCTCGTGGCACGGCCAGGCCCATCCTGCTCTGGATGCTGAGCCATGGCGTTGCATGGCTCTTTGCTGCTCTGCATATGGGAACGGCAGCTCGGGCTAGTTCTGGTGTGGGAGCTGCTGCCATCCCCAGTGATACTCAGACACGCCTCTTCTTTTGGGACCTGCCCCTCTGAACACACTACCTCTCTGCGGAGGCAAGAGCTGCTGTAGTCCTGAGGCTGCGGTGAAGGTGCAGGGCCAGGTGAGTCCTGTGACTGCTGTAGGTGGTCTCTGGGGGATGGGACAGCTGACAGCACCCCGCTTATGCATCACACCAGAAGGTGTCCTCAAGGGATGAACAGCCACAATGGCTACACGCTGACGCTGCTGCCCGACGTACCTGTGCTGCAGCCGTAGACGTGTCTTCTGTCTTGTAGGGACTTCAGTGTAGTACCCTGCATGGGGTCCATGCCCCATGCAAAATGAGGTGATTGCTGTAGCATCATTTCTTTACAAGAGAGCTGCTCTGTCCCCTCTTCTAACCTCTGTTTTTTCCTGTCAGCAGCAACAACCCTCACCCCTGCCTGGCAGCCACTCCCTCACCATTCACTGAATCATTCTGGAGACAGGAGGTTTTTTTGGGTGCTAAAACTTTACAAGGCAAAGTCTTACAGAATACACCCATATGCCCTGCCTGGAAACTGGCTCCCACCTCTGCGGAAAAAGCCAGACAGTCTCAATTAGGCATTCATGGAAAGTGGGGACAAGCTGGGGCTGGAGCCAGAAGCTGTAAAAGTTTCCACGTTTGCCAGCACCGATCCTGCAGACGGGTCTGCTCATTCCATCTCGGCCTCCTTCTCACTAGGCAAGAAAATGTGCTAAAAGGAGAAATCAGGAAGATCATTTTCATGCCCAGCATTCTCTGGTTGGGATGATTTTTGCTGTTGCTGCAAAGCCATGGCACTGTGTCACTTGTCTTCCCTAAGGCTGAGAGGAGCAAAGTGCTCCCCCAGCAGTGTGTGTTCCATGCAGTGGCCCCACCAAAACAAGCAAAGAGGCTCCAACCAGGCCATTCATGGGGTAGAAAAATCAGATTCATCCCTAACCGGAAATCCTCCTGGAGCTCTTACACTGATGACTGACGGAAGGAGCTTTGGGAAGAAGAAAAGGCCAGGGCTATTTGGCTGTAACCCAGCTGCAATTGGCCACACCTGGGGACAAATGGAGCGAGCAAGAACTCAGCTTACAGCCCTTAGAAAGCAGCACAGTCTGCCTCATCTGAGACTTTTTTGGTTCTCTGCTGAGCCACTGACCGGGGCTGTGTGAGAAAGACCAGAAACTACAATTGTGACTGGAATACAGAGACCTTTATATGCTTCCTGTGAGGACAGGGAGATGGCTGTGATCACTTACCTGCATCCTTCTGCAGAACAAATAAATTTCTTAAGAGCACGAGTGGCAGTGGGGAGCACCAGGGTATTTGCCTGTGCTACAGGTGGTGTGGGGTAAGGGCTGGGGAAATGTGTGTGGCAACACAATTAAGGATGTTTGGAGGGGACAGCATGTAACTGTAATTCCAAATAAACCTTTGAAAAACCAGGGGTGGTGCGAAGCATGTAATGCAACTTCAGACTTGAAATGAGCAATGTCTGTAAAATACAAGCAGTGGGGAGGAGCTGGGAGAGGCAAGAGAAAATGGGGAGGTAGGAGGTATAGAGTGACTTGAAATTTACAGTTCCAGGTATTTTAGGCACAATCACTTGCAAACTAAATCTATAGGTGAAGGAGCCTCTGATGACGTTCACCAAGTTTATAATCTAAACATACATGTCTCATTCCAGTCACTGAACAGATTTTAGGCAGCTGGGTTTTTTAGGGAATTAGTTTTGGGGATTTTTTTGTTTGTTTGTTTGCTTGTTCTGGGTAACAGGAGACAGCCATGGAGTGAATTAGTAGCAGATTTCTTTTTCCTTTCTCTTTTTCCTTTTTCTTTTTTTCTTAGGTATCCCTGAAAGGGATTGGTTACATGCTGGCAACTAGACAGTACCTGTGCTAAGAAAAAAAGTGCCATTTTTAACTTTTAAGAAAACCAGAATATGTGCTAGTTGTGAAAGTGAGGTTTATATGCCCATCACTTCCTGCTGTATTGTCTATTTTTACAAATGAACCCCAGTGACAAATTTCCCCTACTTTTCATTTTTAAAAAGCTGTTTGAAATCAGCCAGATTTGCTGGTAAAGTGCTGAAGGGAAGATCGTGTTTATGAAGCATATTAAATTCTCATTTAAAAAATGTAAGATTTACTTAACATATACAGTCCTTGAGAGAGCAAATCACAGATACCTCAGGCTGAACTTCACCTTTGCTGGGACTGTAAAGCCTTATTTGAGACCCTGTTGCTTCTCCTGTTGTGCTAAATTCTTGCAAAGAGGTGCACAGGACTCATTGTAGGAAGGAAATCAGGGGAGAAAAAGGCCACTTTCTTCTCTTGGCTACATTTATTTCACAAAAGCCTCCTGATGTATCTTCTCTGGTCTGAATATTTCTGTCTGCCTCAGACTGACATTTCCTCCACTCACAGAGAGATGGGCAGAGATATTTATGGCTGAAAAGGTAAAGTGTTTCTCAACTCAGACATGCACATCTCATGCCTTCCCTGCAGCTCCTGGGTGTGAAGCTGCACCCTTGGAGTAAAACTCATGACTTAAAATCAGTAGATGGGGAAACATGGGTGCAGGCTAACAAACCTCCTTCTAATTCAGGGTGTCCTTGGCTGTGGCTCAGTGCTGGCCAGGAGGGCTGAGCACAGCCTGGCTGGAACCACTGTGGGAGCCCAACACAGCTTGGCTGCCTCCCATCCTGACATGGTGCATGGCTCAGCCACAGCCTATAACCTCATTGTTATGAGCTCCATTTACCGGACCTTTTGGATGCTAAGAGGTGCTTAAACACCTCTTAGAAATTTTCCTTAACTCAGTAAACTCCTTTGTGACCCCAGAAAACCATATGTAAGGCTAATTGAGGGCCAAATCCTGTCCTGCCACTTGGAGAGCAAGAGTGGGTGGTGTGGCCCAGCAAACAGGAATGCAGTGCATAGATGCATTTAAAATAACTGTAAACATAGCTAATTAGGAACAGCTTTTAAACAAAAGTATATGCAAGGAATTTAAAAAAATGAAACCCAAACCAAAATACTGCTACCGCAGTGCAATATTCTGTTGGAGACTACAAATTATGGCATTGTTTCAATTAGCTTCCTGCCAATTAGCCAAACTAAGCGTGAGCATAGGTGAGTCTCGGGGTCCTTTTCCAGAGCATGAGTGCTGGGAAACTAAAGGGTATTTCTCTGGGCATGTCTGTTTGAGTCTGCCCCAGCAGCTGTCAGGTGCCTGGTGGGGCACCATGCTTCCTTACGTACAGGGCTGAAATTTACATTCACATGTTGCAGCTTCTAATGTCACACAAAAAAAGAATCCTTGGGCCAGGACAACAATCAGACTAGCACCTACTCGGATATCTTCTTTCCTACAGCAATTTAGTGAGGGAAAAGGGCTGAAACACAGGCAGTCAGCCTTCTGTTGGCGTCATCTCTTGCTGCTAGCAGCTTCTGTGCTTTGGGACTTCCTGAGCAGGGTCACAGCTTCGTGGTTAATAACCCTTGCAGAGTTTAATTTTTTTTTTTAAAACGTGGTTTTGTAGTTGGTTTTGATCTCATTTATTTTTTTGGCAGCTAGATTATCCCATGACTATGCATTTCAGTCTGCTGTGTGAAATTTTTGTTTTAATTATATTGCCTCAGTTGTTTGTATCTAAAATTCCCTTCTTCTAGGAGAGCATTGTAGAAGCAATTAATATTTCTTCCCTTATTTGTGTCATTTATTATATTATGGGATACTAACACATCTGCCCTTAGTGATCTCTTTTCCAGAAGATGGAGGCCCAGTGCACAGTCTCTTTTCACAGGGAAATAATTTCTTGCATTTCATCATTCCTGATTGTTTTGATTTCTGTTTTGTCCTTTTTAAGTGATTAGGATCATATAAGGATGTTTTCTCTTTAGTTTCTTGTTCCTACTTCCAAATCCTCTGTTTTTCTCTTTTTTAAAACTACTATGACAATTATTTGAACAATCCAAAATCACACAACGCACTTATTCCTGACTATTACTAGCTAATTTAAAATCTGTTATTCAATATGCACCATTTGGGGTGTCTTTCACTGAGCATCAGGGACTCTGTCAGCTGCTACTTGTGTTTGGTTTTGCTTTTGCTACTCTGAATCAGTGCATTACAGTTCACCTCTCAGCTTAATAAAAGCGGTTTCATTTCTTCAAATCCTGGAACATGTTGGTGTGAGTGGTTGTCTTATTTAACTCAGACACTTTTACTTCAGTTTAATTAAAGAAATGCAAAAACTTGTGGTAGCCACGTATCCAAAGGAGTAACCACACCTTAGCAGCTGGGCAAGGTATTAGTTGCTACGTGTAATTATTTTGTATTCAAAAATTGTCCAAGACGTTCAGAAACTTCAGCAGGGTATGCTGGAAAGCAGTTTTAATTGGTTGATGTCAATGTGTGTATTCACGCTTCTGTCTAGTGAAGTTTACTTGTGTATCCCTCAGTGAAATTTCTAAAGCTGCTGAAGACTGTTAACTGTGTTGATCTTTCCATTGCTATGAACATTAAAAGGAGAGTTATTTGTCTCTCCTAGATGTGAACTGAACTATCCTTTGCCTCCCAGCAGCCTGTGAAGATTCCTGTTGGTGGCACTGATGTCTGTGCTCTTTTTTTCTTGTAGCCCTGTTGGAGAGGGCTCTAGGGTTTATGCTGCAGCAGGCACAGCCAGGCAGGAAGCCTTTGCACCTGTGGAGGATCTGGTGCCCACCCCCATTCCCCTCCATCCCCTTCCCACCCCCCACACAGCTGGCCAGCACAGATGGAGCCCTCAGCAATCAGGGCCAGTAGCCAATTTAAGTGAGGCAGAGAAAAAGGAGGCCCTTTCTAGGGGCTGTGGGTTTCAACTCTGAATTTTGACCTGAGGGTGCTCAGCCGGAGGTATTTTTTTCCTGTGCTACTAGTATTTGTCTGTTTATCATTGTTTTATTTGCAAGCAGGGAGTTTTGAGGTCTTGCTTCCTATTACTTTTTGCAGGATTTTCCTGCATTATTCCTTCAAGTTTTGCTGGGTGAAATCAAGGGGGGTATAAATACATCTGGCTCCTTGGAAATCCTTTGAGTTGTACCTCCTTATGTTGCAAAACTATAAGGAAACTTCATGGAATTGGGGCTAGTGTTAGATTTCCCTTAGTGTTAGATCTGCTGCTTTGATATGTTCAGAAATAGTGTGAGAGAAAGCTTTCTTATGGTGTTCTGGCATTCTCTTTCTGGTCTCACCTGGTGAATAGGAGACTAGAGTAGCGATTAAATGAAAATCTTTGGTTTACACCCTATTCCTCTTCAAATGTACATAAAGATTTTAGCCATGATTTGCTTTCTCTGCAGGTGTGGGGTTTGGTTGGGTAAACTGGGCTTGCAAGGTCCATTTTTACCTCTAACTAAAAAAAAAGCTAATGATGACTGTGTTTTTATTTAGCTAAGTTCATGGCATAGAACTAAAGTCTTCAAAGAATGCCCAGGGTTACTGCTGCTGCTGGAGCCTCGTGCCTGGGCAGTGCTTTAGCCACGGCTGGCTCACGGTGCTCTGTTCTCTTGCACAGCAGTGCTGGCTGTCTCTGCTACTCTGGGCTGCACATCAGGGATGCTCTAACACCTCACACCTGTGGCTGCCTCTGCTTCAGTCTTGGCCCTTTGGATAAAGACCCCATAAAGGCTGGCTGAGGTAGGTGTTTCTTGGCATGTTCAGTTACTAAAATGTCTTACGAAGTTTGCAAAAGGATTGTAAGAGGTATTAATCTGTGTTGTTTGAATGAGGTTTTGCAGTTTTGGTATCATGACCAGCCTTCTGGGGTTGGTTATCTGAAATGTGTTTGAGATACAGATGGTGAGGAAGAGCAATTGCATTATTTTCAGTAAAACAGAAGTGCTTGATGAGTAGGAGTGCTGGTTGTCCCCACACAGGAGCTGACAAATGGTCTGTTTCGCTAAGTCCAGCAGGTGAACACTAGAGAAAAGCAAACCTGAATGTTGCATTCTATTTTTCAGGATCACAAACTACATATACTTATCAGGAGTAAGAGTTTTATACGTTCCAGTTAAGAGGTTTCTTTAGTTCTTAGTGGAAAGACCTGACTGTCAGCATTCAACCCTTGGTATTTTAGGTTCCTTCTTCCTTGCCAATGTCTCTCGTGTACAGAGATTTTTTCAGAGGGGTATGGAGACAGGAGCAGCCTTTTAAACATTTGACTGTGTTATATGGCAATGAATATTCCATGTCTGAGGGCCCTGGGTGAAATTAAACGAGTGTAACATGCAGACTGTTTCCCCTTCCTAGCTGGGATTTGAGGTCTAGTCTGTACGCCTGCTATACAGTGGGAGGATCCGAGGAGGGACTTTTGGTGTGATGTCACTAACTTGAAAAGTAGTAGCCTTGGTGTGCTGTTTAAATTGGTTTTCGTTTAAGAATAATGAAACAGCTTTTTATTTCAAAGTATAAGTGTTATATGAAATCCCTTTTATGAAAGCCCTATTATTTTTCTTGTAGTGGGAATCATTTGGCCCTTCCATTACAAGTGGGTTGTTGCATTGTCTCTTGACCTCATTCATACAGAGCAGGAAGGTGAAGTGCTTGGCAGTGAAAAATGAGGGAAGAGTAGTTTAAATGATCTTGTTGATGCCATATTGTTTGTGTTAATCTACTTTTGTTTTAAATATGAAAAAGTTATTTCTTTGAGGAATCATAGAAAATGTGGTAATAGGGAGCTAGGACTTCGCACTTGTTCTGCTCAGAATGTTTTCTTGTCTCAGTTGAGTGCTAAATCTGAGGTGTTTGTGGGTTTTTTGGGAAGCCCCATGTCTTCTGTAAAAAGAAAGATGTATTTCAGTACTGAGCTCGGCTTTGTGGCATGTGCTTGCTATGGGAACAGTGCTGTAGCCAAATTGAAAGTGAAGAGCCGTATGTTTTTCAAACAAAAACTTACCAACAAGTTCTGCATGCGTGCTTTCCCTTTCCATGGGGTGCAGCTGGGAATGTCTTTCATCATTTGATGAAACAGTCAGTTTTCAAGGCTTCAGAACTGTACAGTTCCTTGTCAACCTCTTCTTCCACCGTTGCATACCAATGCATAAACATGTGGATGTGTTTTTGCTCTCTCTCATGTGGACTGAATGAGGACTCCAGAAATCAGGCTTGCTATGTGATAGAAATGGTGTCAGTGCGGTGAAGATCTCCAAGTAGCAAATATGCACTGTTTGTAGGGATGATCAGGCATAGAAAAATGTGTGCTGGTGTGTCTAACAAAAATTTTCTGCTTGTTTTAAATGAAGGAGATCTGTTGTGTTAGAGGCAGGATACCTAAAATCCAAAGTTAATTTCTTGATGTCCTTATTTTAACTTCCAATCACTACAGTATTGTCAGTCTTAGGAGAAAAATTACTTGCCACTGAACTTTGGCTGGGAATGTGAGAAGAGCATTGCTAATACACACCAAGCATTTAGTAGGTCTAGTTCTTGCTAACTTCTTGTTTTTGCAAAGAATGATGAATGTTATTTTTCGTCAAAGCAACTTCCTGGCACCTAAGCTTTCCTATCCAACCACGGGCTACAAGTGTACTTTGCTTATAGAAGGTTTTCCTTGAGGAGCAATGCTGGACCACACCAGGCTGTTAAAAACTAGGAGCTGGCACCGCTAACCCAAGGTGTCCCATTGGCAGAGAAGAGGTGTCACCCTGGATGTGACCAGGATGCTTGCAGCATAGGGACTCACTGCAGTGGAGAAACTCTTCTTCCATGGTCTGGGTCACGGCTGTGGTAGGGCAGGTTTGCTCCACAGGCACCAAACTGTGGCTGGCCAGGCCATAACCAGGAACCCACTGCAGCTGGGAATAAACTGTCAAAGGAGGGAACATTCAAGAAAACCACGCCACGCTCTTGTTGGGTTTTTTGCAATACTTTAATACAGCATTAAAATGCTAGAATACTAGAGGAAAGCTGTATACTATCCAGCAAATAAGGCACATGTCGGAATGCCATTTTATGGACAATCCACAACAGAGGTTTTACAGTCTCTTTAGCAACACAGTCACCAGATGAGCAAGCTGTCATCTTGATTGCTGAAACAGAACTGGTACCTCTGAGGCCTTTGTCCATAGGTTTTGTTTGTTTTAGCTGTACAAGTTTATTAACAGTTACAGAAAAAAAATTATACAAATTGCCAACTGAATCTGACAAGGTCAGTGGGTACAGCTAAACAAATGTAATAATCATTAGGTTAATTTTTTTAAAGCTGAAGAAATTATAAGATAGTGTTAGTTTTAGCACTATTACACAATTCAGTGAGTGCTGTACTAAATAACCTTTTAAAGGAAATAAGAATCCAGTATAGGGTTGGGCAGACCTCCCATTTTAGCATGGTAAAATATCAAACTAAAAACTCAATCCTTCATAATATAATCAAACTACATGAAATGTAAAGTGTAAAATGCTTTGAATACGTGCACATGCATATTCTATATTGCTATGAGTTCTAATTAAAATAAACATAAACCCCTACAATAATCTACTTCAATCCTTTTCTCTTACATCCTTTGATTGCTATTATTGCTGTAGATGATACTGCATAGCTGAGCTCACAGTCTGCAAAGAGTTGTGAAAGTCAAGTTTAACAGCCTCCCAACCAACTTTCTTCCCCTCTAGTTATGGGGAAGGAAAGAGCCACCATTTGAAACCCACCACTTGTGCTTCGGAGTTTCTGAAAGCCGAGTCTCCACGGTGCTTTCAACATCTTTTGAGTTTCTCACAAGGCCATAAAGTGACAGTATACTGTTACTTGCTCCTCACTTGCTACATGTCTAGTGATAGCTTTTCTAGCACTCCTTCCCCAAATACACATAAATAAACCGTATAAGCATTTTCATATAAGTCTAAGCACTTGAATAATACACTGGTTACTTAATACTGATATTTTCATCCAAGGATAACAAAAACAATATGGCTTAAAGAATTGCAAGGTTTTTTGTCAGAATTATGTACCAACTTTCATATAATATTTTATGTAGACAATATTTCCTTCTTAATGTAGTTCTGTTGCATACTTTATACAGACAAAAGCATTGTAAAAAAAAAAGTAAATTATTTCCATAAATATTTTCTTGAGGATACATCCTTAGTTCTGCAAAATACTGCAAAATACTTAAGAAAACTCTTACCTCTGTTAGTATCCTAGTTGAGAGGAAGGCCCTTCTGAAAGCTTCCCAATTGTAAAAACTTTGCCCAAAAACAAACAATACTTTTTTAAAAAGGCCCTCAAATATATACAAAAAAGTTACTGCAAAGAGTTTCCAGATAACAATTCAGTATTATAAGAAATATTTGTAACCATTCAAAAATTTTAACATCTAAAAAGGTTTCCAAAATACACACATAGTATTAAAAAAAATTGAAAGAAACTCTATGTCAAGTATAACTCAAGATAAATACACATCTGCAAGTAAAACTGTAAAATACTTCATACAGGGGTAAACATTTATATCAATCATCTATAGCTAGTAACTGCACACGATTGTCCCTTTGAAATTCATCCTAGAAACACAATCCATCATCCCTATATCTAAGATCTCAAACAGCCCTCTGAGCACTTGAGTGATATAGCAAACTGAATGGACAGCACTGGTTTTGCAGATAAGGAAGAGATATGGGTTGAAGCCCAGTTGGGAGTGGAGTGATATCTGAAAGAATGATTTTTCTATGGGGATAGTTCCATCACATTTTAAAATATGTTGGCAAAGGCAAGTGGAAAATATATGTCCATCTACTTAACTTGAAAAACACGTGTTGATGATTTATTGCTTACTGTTCAGTGGACAATTCCTAGGATCCAGAACAGGGAAAAAAATCTATGTGACTGCAGGACAGAGCACTAATCTATGAAGTCTGACATTTCCAAAAGCTCTAAACTTTTAATCTTTTAAGTAGGTTTTTCTTTTGAAAACTTGCTAGTGTGTCACAGGTATACAATCTGTGTATAATCTAAATTTCATGTTGTACAAAAAGTTAAAATGTAGATAATACTTCTAGGTATAAGGCTTCTCTCAGACATATGTAACTTCACATTTTTAGTTTAAAAACTAAGTCCCATATAATGGGGAACTTCAAAATACACCTATTTTCAGAAATAATATATACTCTTGTGTATTTATCTGAAATTAAATAGCAACTTTGAGACAAAAAGGCCTCAAACTTTGCTTGTGTGGCATCATTTTACATGTGTGGTAGCAGCAGTAGAAACTGGCTAAAATTGGGCCATCCTTTAACTACTAGGATTTTTCTTTATCACCTTTAAATGAAGTATTTGTGGTAACTTCATTGTAGCCTCATTAAGTTAAAGCAGCTAAAAACCTACAACACACATTTCAAATTACTCAAACATTTTTCCAGAGCAGTGCCAATGCCAAAATTCAATATGAAATGTTATGACCAACTTGTGAAACAAATTGTGGGGTGGTTGTTTTTTTTTGTTTGTTTGTTTGGTTTTTGTTGTTGTTTTTAAAGAAATAAATGAAAGTTAAAAAAAATCTCCAAAAGGATGAAAATTTAAAAAAAAAAAAATAGAGTGTGCTGGATATATTTTTAGGCTGTCAACAGCAAGCATCTGAGGTTAAAAATCCAGTTTGTCAAATAAACGCACAGAGCCAAACTGCTCTCAGGTACACCCCTAGAGAATATTCAGTTTAGGAAGGCCTGTATTGATTTAAAACTATTTTTCTTGATGCTTGCTTCTTCACTTCTGCCGATACTGTCTACTAATGCCTTCAAGGATTGCCTGCTGATGCTCTAAATGCAGAGCTAGTTAGAGAACATCAGAAAGCAGTCACAAAAATTTAAAAGATAAATCAATTCCTCTTTTTTCCAGTCAAAAATCTGCACATTTCCTTTTTTTTTCTGATTTGGAAAGAGTTGGTTACATCTATAGGTGAATTACCTTTGTGTGAGGAGAAAGGGAATAGAAAAAATCTACGTTTTGTCATCAGTCTTTTTTTCCTTTGAAATAAAAATTCAGAGATGTCCCTTCTGTGCCACTAACAAAGCCAATGGTCAGAAGCTGTTACACACTACTTACGTGGATGTGTTTTTCCACAACTCCAGCTGCACAGACTCGAGTGTGGAGCAAATGCCTCGGGCCCAACACTCCACTCCTATGAGCAAAGTCATGCAGGGACAGGGGAATCCTCCCCTTGCCCGAGCCTGGTGCTCCTGCCTCCCCCGTGGCCCAGCTTCGGGGAGGCAGGTGCCAGCCCTGTGCAGGGAGGGGTGCCCAGGCCCCGATGCCATCCGCATCCCACCCCGGCCTGGGCCCGCGGCCTCTGGCTTAGGCAGTACAGCCCACGGCAGTGGTGCTTCTTGCTTTTCCACACGCCCTGCTCTTCATCTGCTTTTCCCCAGCGTGAGTGCAGGGGGAAACCTGCTCTCCTCTTTATTACAAATATGCTAAGTATTACTTAAATACTTTATATGTCTTCTGCCTAGGAACACATCAATAATATAAATACTGAACTCTCATTAAGTATGTTCTTAAGAATTATTATGCTAAACCTATAGGCATTAATTGTGTTAAAGTAGATCACGTGTGTTTTTAGTACAATCTAAAAATCCGTAAGCTAAAGGCATTGCCTTGCAGTGTTGAATCTGGATAAACAATTCTTAATAGGGCACTGTCATGAAAATACCAATGCTTATAATGGCATCTTTTAGTCAGCTTTTTGTCAGAACCTGATGCTGTGTGATGTAGTGATACAATTGTATCAAGAATTGTGCTATTTTACTGATTTAGTGGTTATCATAACATGGAGATTATTTCAATACAGAACAAAATGTTTGATAGCAGTGTCTTACTTTCAGGGAGAAAATAATGTTTTCCCTTATCTTCGTCTAAGGGGGTTTCTCTGCATGTACTTTAGCTAGCTGTGAATCATCTAGGTGATTTTTTTGTTCATGTACTATTAAGTGCTCAAGAGGAAAAAATAGATCTGGTTTAGAACGCTGCTCTTTCAAAATTACTCATGCTTGAAACAAACTATTGAGATTAATCCTAGAGGTCAAGCTTAGAAAATCCACCCCTAGATTTGCTTGTGTATTTTCTTATTTGTATAGACAGATTAGTATCTTTGTTGAGAGAATTTGTCTCTAAGGTAATTTGTGAATCTGTGCAAAAGAATGTGTTTGCATTTGAAATGCTAAAACTGCATATCTTCACTGAGGCAACTGAACTGTTTATTAGTGTTACTTTCAATAATATTATTTTCAGCTATTTTAGTTGGAGTTGCCAACTGGGCAAAAGTAGTTTCCAAGTGATTAATTTAGTTAATTCTATTTTAGCATAACATAGCACTTTTCATCCAGTGATGCCAAAACACTTAAGAGATACTAAGTAAACCTCACAACTCTCCTGTGAGGTAGGTATACTAAAGTATTATTACCCCCATTTTGCAGCTGGGGAAACTGAGGATCTTGTGACTTGCCCAAAATCAGGGAGCTATGGAAGAGCTGTGGTCAGAAGCCAGGAAGCTTATTAATTGCTGTGACCAGCAGGCTGGGTAGCTTGGGCTGCCCATAAATAATGGGGTTTGCAAGATACGTATGTGCCACTCCCACCCAACAAGCAGATGTAATTTTTCCCTGCTTATAGCAAAGAAGGGAAATGGCAAGAGTTTCACCCTGGAGAAAATTTTTCAGGAGCTTCACGTTCCCTAGATGAATGCTCATGATAAGTTTTCTACTTACTTTATAAGAGCTTGTCTTGACATACTGGTAACATCCTGCTATCACTTGGCATAAACCCCCCGCTGTCTTTGCATTATGGAACTAGTCCTCAGAACAAATTTAGTTCACATCAAGTTATTTAGGATTTAAAGTATCTTCTCTAAATATCATTCACACAAATCAATCTCCCTAAAGGAAGCTTCATAAAAATATAAATTGCTGATGTAAAAAACCCCCCAATCTCAAACATCATCCCTCTAATTTTTTTAGTGAATGCTACAAATGAATTGCTTGTTGTGTCCTTTTGCCAATGTACTCTTCTGTAGACATACAAACAGGATACTGTCTCGAGGTACTTTCAGCTCGTATTTGCCAATCCCTGATGAGACGTTCTTTGCAGCAGGGTGTCCCTGTGCAAAGTTCTACCTGAAATGGGACAATGAAATATAACTCCTACATTTCTCCCCAGGTATGTAGGTGCTTCAGGAAGACATAAACAAAGAGGGTAATATAGAGTGTTCTCCATGCCTTAAAACACTCCTATGGCTAACAAGTTTCATATTATAACAAATTTCTATAGTAGAAAACAGGACATAAAAATATTTCCAGAAAGTGGCTTTAAAACTACTATAAATAGTAAGTTTGGCTACTCTTTAAGGGTTTTGGGGTCAGTTTAAAGTATTCTTATCCCCTTATTCGTAGTAAATGTATTGTGCTTGTGGCCTAATGAACATGCCATGCACATACAAGGGGCCATGTCGGTGGGATTATATGACAAGAGAAGGATCTGTTAGTTGCATAAGCAAGCCAATTTTGTCTCCTCTGAAAAACCTCTTGGAATCCTTTCTGATGATCTGGATCCCATTATGGCATTCCCTTTCTACCCAGCCCACACTCTCAAACAATTATTCACTTTTTTTGCCATGTCCTGCAAAAATTATTTTGCCTAAGCCCTGCCCAAGAGATGGTAACAAAGAGAAAAAGTCCAAGAAATCAGCAGCACAAAACTCTTAAGACTTTCTAAAACTGGGAAAGCAGTAATTCTCCTTTTATACTGTGGCTTGTTTCATCTTCCTTTGTCTTGTCATATAATAAGAACAGTGTTCGTGTTGTGGGTGAGTCCTTGCAATTAGTGGCCCCACAGTTACCGAACCTCTGCAAAAGCCATACATATAACAAATATTCCTTGTGAATATTATTCCTTGCCTTTTGAATAGTACTTCGTTTCACCTGGCTGTGATATAGGGTCTGTGTAAACAATCAGCAGAACCTGTAACTGAAGTTACAGGTTGACAGTGAACACCATCAGTAACACTTTGTGTGTGTACATATATAAATTCACATATATATGTATACAAATCATAGTCCTGTAAATACCTATTGCATGCATGCACATGCACAGGAGAAATGTTACATTCTATTAATGGTAAGGCATATTATTAGATAGGCAATATTGGCAATTATTTTAGCTTTTATCTTGATCTGTTGTGTTGCTGTTGATCGCATGCTGCCAGAGAATCTTTAAGGATGACGGGGATGGGAAGAGGCCACTTGGAAGGTTTATTGCACACGGCGGCAGTAGTAGCCCAAAACTTTGCACTTCTCACACAGATGCTGAGGATGTTCTTTACTCTGGTCTGAAACATCCAGGCCGTCCGGCTTTTCCAGGGGTCTCTGCAGTGGAGGGAAAGAAATCAGATTAGATCCAAGGTTTTGTCCTCGTCCCTCTTTATTAAGCA
This sequence comes from Machaerirhynchus nigripectus, assembly GCA_013397975.1. Classification (NCBI taxonomy): domain Eukaryota; kingdom Metazoa; phylum Chordata; class Aves; order Passeriformes; family Dicruridae; genus Machaerirhynchus; species Machaerirhynchus nigripectus. Next base: position 934,783 of record VZRQ01008852.1, on the reverse strand, counting down.
TATGAAGTCTACCTTTATGCCCTAACTGAGCCTTCTCCTAGTAATTAAAAAGGTACTGTGTTTCTTTCCTGAAGGTATTGAGTGGTTTTTTAGCCCTTCAGCTCTACGTTGGTTCAGAGCAGCCTCACAATTTAATGTCATTCTTCATAAAGGTGGTGCTAACTTTGTTGTGGACAAATTAAAAAATCCTGAATTGAGGACTTCATTTATAAAAGCAGTAACAAAAGAGTTCAATTGCTTAGGTCCAGTAATTGAGATGTCCCAAAGGCATTAACACCTCAAGCACGGGAATCCCATTACCCAGCAATGCAGAGCAGGGATTATCAGTGTTAGGGCTAGCTCCTACATGAAGAAAACTGTCTTAACTATGCCCAGGTACTACATAGCTAATTGGTGTTTTCCCAATATGCAGTCCTGTGTTTTTGAGGCTGAAAGTTTTGAAGCAGAGCAGCTGCAAAGCTATTAATAAAATAAAAAAAATTTCCAAACTACTACAAAACCAAAACAAAATCCAACCTCATGACACAATCCTTTGCCCTGAATCTGAGTAATAAATTATGTATTTTTAATAATATTCGTGAAGTCACAGGGTTGGAGGAAATGAAGCTGATTTGTTGTTAGTAGGTATTTGTGCTTTCATTTTTCATGGCATGTAAAAGGCTTCACAATCATTCTGAAAATAAAATACCAATGTTAAATATTGTGACAGAGTTAAATGTTTGGAAAGTCTAGTAGGTAGGGAAATGATAGAGATATGAGGTAGAGCTTAATAACGTGCACCATTTGCTTGGGAAAAACCCCCAAGTTCCCTAACCCATAATTTATCTGTTTTCATGAAATGTATCCGAAAGACTGTTTCCCTGCACAGTGCCATGATGGCAGCAGTTCTTCCATGGGACTGTGGTAGACACAGCATGTGGTGTGAAATCTGAAAACTGGCCATAAGCTTCTCACTGTTTTTACAGGGATATTAAACTCTTGCTTGTATCTTCAAAATGTGATTCTTGGAGCAGTGGGTGGGTAAATATAAATTACACCATCTTGGCCATTTATCTCTTAACACCTCTCTTAATCTTAAAGACTTTTCTTTATCTGTAAGATCTTAGAGTGCACCTGATCATTTAAGATTTCATTTATAAGTTCTTCATCAAGCCACCTACCTCAGACTCTGGGGGATAGGAACAGAGATATTCAAAGGGGTTTTTTTGGTTATGTAATCCTGCCAGAACTGCTCATAAACCGGGGAGTATAAGGGTTTCTCAGCTCTCTGAATAACTTAAATGACACAAAATATATTCTATCATCCTGAACAAGGGATATCTGTAAGTTCTTGCTTGATTGTACAGGATTATAAGTGCCACACTCTTATTATGTTGCACAGCCAGTCACAACAATATATAGGAGTGGTTCACTAGCGATTGTCAATGGTTTGTTTCTGATTCAGTGTTTTGAACCATGATCTTGTCCTGCACCACGTATGTCTTTGAGTCTAACTTCATTTACATTGCAACTGCAAATTCCATTTCCTGTGTCCGATGAGGAAGGTAGATGGACTCTTCAACTCCAAATGCCCTGCAAGCCCACTGAGCATTAAATTACATGTTTGATGTCACTGTGTTGAGGTTTGAGATCAGAACCAGTAATTCTGTTTCTAGGCTTGCAGTCCAAGCACTGGTGCAGATACTACTTCTGCCACAAGACAGGCAAGTTGAATGAGTGTGTTTGGTCAGAAAAACTGCCTTTCTGCCTCATCTACCACTTATTTCACCAACATCTGCCCACAAATATTCTTCAAGAGTTTGCATTACACAAAGATGAAGCCCAGGTTCTGGAGTCCCAGGGGTTAATTTAAACTCTTCAACAGCGAATGAGAGTTTTGAAATGCTACACTTAAAACAGGCTATTTGACTCAGCTCTGATTGCTTCTACATGCTAGCTGTTCTCTGATTAAAGAGAAAAATACAGCAGTTATCATGTTTATTGATATAAGCCAGATTTTTTTTTTTTTTTTAATATGCAAGGCCTTGGGAATCATTTTTCCTGGAAATAGTGCAAAGGACATTGGGAATGCCTTGAAGCGCCAAGAGTTTTTGGATGGTTTTCAGAAACAATAGCTCTCTGTGGTTTGCTTTCCCCCTGCGTTGATTGAGCTCAGCTTTTTGGCCTGCAAAGCATTTTGATTTCAGAAATGTTATTGTTACCAGTGTGTTACAACACAGGCTGGGGAGAGAGGGGTTACAAATTCAGGAAAGCAGGTTGCCAAGGGCCAGCTGGAAGGAACGAAGCCGTGCAGAGCCCAGACTGCGTTTCTGGTGAGGTGGTGGAAGGCTGAGGCTTTGAAACTGGTAGTGTGCTTGTGTGGTTTGTGTCTCAAAAACCACTTTAACCCAACTTTTGCATAAAATGAAGTCCCAGCTTATCTCCATTTGCAATTTTCTCTTCATGGGTTTCTTGTAAAGGCAAAAAAGAACCCTTCAATCACCCTGAGTAGCAAGTGTTCTTGTCCTGCTACTGTCTATCTGTTACTAATTGAGGAGAACCTAAAAGTAAAAACCTTATCCTCTTGGAACCTTTTACACCACGCTAAAAGTGTAGGATGTTAGTCAAAGAGCTGTGTGTCCATCAAGGCTGGACTCCTTGGCACAGGCTGGGCAATTCTCCTCAGCTCTGTGCGGTGGAAGCGGAGGGGAAGGAGAGGACACGAGCACAAGAGGGATGTGGCTGGTTGGGCTGTTGCACGCTGTGTTAGCTCTGGGTACTGCCTGAATTCTGCAGGAGACACCAGTAACCGAGGGGGCTGCAAGAGCTCTGTACTGCTGCTGAGGACTCAGCCATGCATATGGAGAGGGTGTGGAGAAGGGGACAGGCTCTTTGGCTGAAAAGTTAATTCTTTCCCTTAGAAAGAGGTGAAATGGGGCTGGTAGAACAACAGCAAATCTTGCTACGTTCCTCAGGGGAAAGGTATCCTTTTCTTCCATTAAATGGAGAGTTTAACTGTAATAGTTCAATTTTGTTCTCTTTTTTCTTTTCTTTTTTTTAAATGCAGGCATCCACAATTGTATTCTTCTGGATTTCACTTTTGCGCATCTTTCTTTTATTTTCTCCTGGTAGTTGCAGTGTGGAAATAATCTTGTGCAGCTCCACCAGGAAAGCATTTGGTGGTGAATAAAGCTATTGCCTCAGGGGAATGAAGCTGAAATAAATTTAAATTTATGTATCAATTCCTGACCTGCAAATTAACTTTTGATTGTGAATTATTGCTGTCCCAATCTACATGTACTGAATGACCTCTGCATTCCCCAACAGTTAGCTGAAACCCCAAACCCTTCAAACAAAAAAGGTCATCCTTATGAAGTGTAAGGTGTTAAAGAAAGCACCACTAGAGCATCTTGAGGGAAATTGCTTCCACTAAGATGTAGAATGGAATAATGTGCCTGCTTCTGTTTGTATTTAGAAGACTGACATTTTTTCTGCTGTAGAATGGAACATTTTAATTACACCACTGATGGAGAGAGGATCACATCAGAATTCAAATGAGAGAAAACAGTTAAAAATAGTTTTCTGGACTCATTTACATCAAGTCTTAATGCAGAAAATGAGATGATTAATGTCAGACTAGAAATGTGAATAGAAAGATTCTGAAGCTATTGCTGACAGGATAATTGTTAGGTTAACAGTCTAAAGGAGCTGTGCTTCCCTCAAGGAACACATGCTATCATGAATTTGTAAATTTTTAGTCCAATAAAAAAAATTAGGCACTGGGGACGAAAAGATTAAATGCAACATACATTCTGCAGCAGCAGACCCTCTGCTTTTCTATCTGCCTGGGGGAAGAGGGACATTAACAAGGCCCTGGGCTGTCGCCGTGAATCCAAGAGGCAGTGATAAGGCTGCAGATCAGAGGCAGGATGCTTAGATAGAGCAAGCAGCCTCTGTCAGCAGCATGCCTCTGGGGCAGGCCAGCTAGGAATGAATGATAACGGCATGAGGTAAATGGTGAAAATCTCCTCTTAGAGTTCAGAAAAGCAGCAGTCTGGGGTGAACTGAATCCCCATAGCTGGAGTACACAAGTATGGATATGCTGGGGAGGGTTTATTAAATCTAAAGAGTCAAAAGATCATACTTGTAGGCTTGAAACTGTTGAAAAATTTATTGGGCTTGAGTGATCATACTCACCCCTCCCCATACTGAGGAAGGAGAGGTGGCTGTGGTTGCACTCAGATATGGGAATTATGATGAGACCACTGAATTGCCCATGAAAGTAATAACTTGAGTATCATGCAGTATGTATTTACATACCAAATTATTTCCAGTCCAACAGTAAATTCCTGACAGCTGGAAGAAAATAGTGTCCAAGAGGACAAGTCAGTCACCAGATGGCTGGTTCTGCACCAGTGCAACAGCTGTCATCACAAACAGCACTGGCGTTAGCCACAAAGTCGGAGAAGAAGCCTTGATAAGAGGCCAGCCAGGAAGTAACCACGGGCGCAGATGTTGCTGCTACAGTAGGCAGGGGAAGAAAATCAGAATTCAGAGCTTGGCATCTGGGCTGTCACACTGCCAAGAATGCTGGTGAATGACTATAAGGACTGACTCCGCTGCTGGAGGAGGGTAAGAAGGAGCATAAACAACCACAAAATCCAAATTTCTTGGATGAATAAGAGAGGTTTAAGTCTTGTCTGAGATTCCTGTTTATGTTTAGAGTAGCTAAAGTAACTATCTGGGAAACTACTTTTGAAATTGCCATAGAGCCGCTCTGTCAGGGTAGTTTTTTAGCCTTCAGTAAGGCTTGAGCTCAATGGCCCTATGGCTTTCGCCACATGTGCAGTCCTGTAAGCACTCCCATGGGAAGGTTTGTCACTCGAGGGAGTGGTGAAAATGCAAAAGGAGGAACACAGTGGAACAATTTAGCAAAGCTTGCTTGAAGAGCAGTTTTGCAGCTCAGGTGCGACAGCCACCTGATTCCCTCCTCGGTAGATGAGCGGGGGAATGAATAGCAGCAGCCCTCCTGTCAGGCCCTTGCGTTACTTCCTGTAATACATGCTCCACCATCTCTTCTAAATACAGAGACTTAGAGCTGTATTTATAGAGCACTCTAAAGTATATACACAGCTGTAAAAGTGCTGAGAAGACTTTTCCTGCCCCAGAGAGATTAAAAGCTCATTCTCACAGATAGACCATGTGGACTAAGAGCACAGGGCTGACTTGAGACGTTCCTTGTGGGGAATTGGCCCAGGATAGTTTCCTGGAGTGAAACAAGCCTCCAGGAACAATGAGCAGGTGGCAGGAAAGTGTGGCTGCTCTCCTCTCCAGGGACTCACTAAAGAAAGGTATGCATAGGAAATCAAGATTTGAGCATAGCTGCACAAGCCATTCACAGAGCCAACATATGTGCTTGAATGGCTGCCCCAGAGCTATCCAGAGTGAAGATTATTATCTTCAGTACTCTGATATTATTGCCCGAGCCAGTTACATGGGAGTACTTCAGCACCAAACCATCCATTGTGAGACATGGACAAACTCTACTGTACTGGGAAGTCCATGAATTGGGGAAAGCAACTGGGGAGGACGAAATACAGCTATGGAGATGAGGCTGGGAGAAAAGGGCAAGCCTGGCAATTGAGAAGAAACTCCTAATTCACTGCAATGAATATCAAGCAATCCTGAAATAATGTTTTCAGATTTGTTTTTGTCCTAAATTGGGCATAAGCATCCTACTCTCCAACAGTGAGGATGACACAGCAAGGGTTGGTGGCCCATGTGGTTGGATTTCAGCTGCCTAATGGACTCTGCAAGCTTTGATCTGTTTGGTGACAGACCGGGAGAATGCAGAGATATTCACTAGGCCATACAAAGAGGGTGGAAAGTATCCTCGGAGGTGATTGCTGTGCCTTGTCTATATACACACCTTTCTGTAAGTGTCCTCCACTGCTTAGGACCAGGTGTGGAATGTGGGTTGATTTGACCTGGTGCGAGTTTTCATTATGTATATACTATGGTGAATGGAAACTTTCTATAATATGCCCTCACCAGGGAATTGTGGTCCCTGACTGTTTTAGATATGGGCTCGTGTGTTTACAGTTTTAATAGTTTTGGAAGCTCTTGTAATTTGGTGAAAATATACTTCCTGTTGAGGGACCAACAGTGATTTTAATCTGCTGATAAAATGACCATTATTTTTTAAAATAATGGTCCAAGATATCTTTTTTCCCTTTAGGTTACAATTATATGTTTTCCAAATGGTAGGGCAAAGAATAAGAATAGGAGATGATGAATTCCAGCACATTGCTGAAGAGAAATACTGACAAGATTGCTTGAAAGTAGAAATCAGTTATTTCACTAGGAGTAAATACTGTCTGATCTTGAAAGGAGGTCAGACTTCTCCAGTTCATCTGGTTTTTGTTAAAGTGAAGAAAAAAATCAATTTATTGATTATTTGTACTCTGATCACATCACATATTGTGGTGACTTTACTGTTTTGTGGTGTCTATTCTTTCACTGCAACACTTTCTTTTTTTTTTGAATGGAGTTAAAATGACCCAAGAGAATCATGGTGTGTAGGGGCAGGCAGATGCTTTCTTAGGTGAATTATTTAAGATGGAAAACCTGTCCAATGGAAGATTCAGATGAGAATGCAAATACTCTGATCCCATATAATAAATGCAGAAGGAGCACATAATTAACTGAGGACATCCACTGACAGGGAAGTGAGTTAAAAACTCCCAGAAGTGCACAGGAAATCAAATATGAATGAGGCCTCTGCTCTGGTAGGTATCAACAAAATAATCAAAGTCTAAAGAATAAATAGGAAGTATATCAAGAAAATGTTAAGGTGATGTAGCAGCGCTGTTTAAAAAACAATACTAAAACCATCTTATGTGCCACAAGACTTTTTTGTGCTGAAACTCTCAAACTAGAAATATTGGACTTTTAATTAAATCTTTCACTGGGCTGTTACAAAATACAGTTCTTTGTGTAAGAGTACTGGTGACTGGATATAGCCTATTTTCCAAAATGGTGCAAAATAGCTCCCCACTGATAAATGTTAATAAATGTTATGAGAGTCTGGTGTGGCGCTGGAGGCTTGGACAAAAACCACGTGTGGGATAGCAGAGAGGAAGTCGTGTCAAGAAGTACCACAGACCTCCTGCAGCCTGTTACCCTCCTCTGCTGCTGGCTCTGTGCATGAATTGATGCTGTTGCCTTCACTGTCTGCCTGTTGCTGTTATAGCTAATCAGAAGCAGCACGGGGCACCTCTGGAAGAATGAAAAGGACTAGAAAGGATGACAATGGTAACAGGGAGAAATAGAAGATGGAGGCGAGGCAGTGACAACAGCACGTAGAAATCTTTCAGCTCGAGGTTCCAAGTTCACATTTGGGGGAAGAGCACTAGTGACTGCTTGCAAGTTATTTATATTGGGAAGCCTAGCTGAAAAGCACTCTTGTATTGAAAATGTCAAATAACTGCAATACCTGCTGCTGGGACATGAACACATGGATAGACTTGCTCTTCCACATCCATGAGTTATGGTGCCCTTAGGGAATAGCATGGAAACAGTGATAGGGGTTGACTGTGGAAAGCTGCACTGCATGTGCTGTGATTATTCCCCAGAAAGTACCGTGTTGGTGGCTCGGTGGCAAGCACAGCTTACAGAAGGACTGTAGATTGCAACCCTCCCACGGTGTGTCTCTGACTTTAGTACTGCTGTGCCCACTGGAGTCCTCTAGCCCTGCCATGAGGGGCAACTCTGCACAGTGGACTACTTGCAAAACTTTACTACAGAAATGTACATGTCTAATTCTATTATGCCTCCTGTACAGTGTGTATGGGATACCTCTTGAGTGATTTCTTGACCCTCTGAACACCAACATAAATGGTGGAAAGAATTGTGAAGAACAAGGTACATATTTATAAACCTGTGCTATAATGGTCTTGTGTTATCAGTGGTCTTGTAATTTCTCTCACCCTCAGGACTGTACTTCCATGCGTGTGGTAAGTGACTCAGCCTGGATTTTGCAACTTTTAGACAAGCTGTCTAAACAGAGGTAAGGAACAAGAGACCTTGGAAGCTTTGAGACTGTCTCATTAGTGTCATTAACCAAGGAATTTTGTAGGCAGGTGTCATCTTAGTGTTGTTTGACTTCATCACTATTCTTTATAGTGATAGCCTCCTGAGCAAATCCAGCAGGTGAAAAAAGCAGTACACATGGGAAATAAGTCTGCTGACACCAGTGGAATGAAACAATAAATTGGTGTAAATATGAAGAGAATCAGAAGAACCAGAAGGCCTATTGCTGAACTTCTTTTACTCTATCTCAGATTAAAAAGCCCCACAGTCTGTTTCTATAAGAAAGGCAGGTGAAGATTTTGGGTTTGAGGTATTTATAATGAAAGAAAGAACATACAAATTTTGCAACTCTGATGACACCTGTCCAGACTTCCAGGACTGAGACAGCTCACCTGGGAAACCATTCACTGTGGTGTGTTGTAGCCATGTCAAGTTCTGTTTAAGTCTTACTCATGCTTTACAAAGTCAAGAGCATTCCTAGTTCCAAGCCTGTTGCCATCAGATCTGCACTTCTCCTACCTGTTTGTGAGGATAAACATTAATGTGGCACTTGATACATTCTTGTCCCATGTTAGCCCAGGAGTTTCCACTCATCCATTTTCTCTTGCATTTGGGGCACTTGTATTCACCAAAGCAGCGTTTCTTGCCCTGGTATGGTGTCAGGCCTTCTCCTTTTGGACGAGCCTACAAAACAAAGGGAAGTAGCAATGAATAACTGAAAACGTGTGTATGTGTAGTAGAAAAGTAAAGATTTTTTTTAATTTGTAAACTTTGGGCAGAAGATACTGGAGGCAGGCATGAAGGTCATATCCCCTTAAGGAAGAGTTCCTATGCTGAAGCTAGAGTTTAACAGTTCTGAGAGTTGCTTCTGTAACAAGTACTCAAAAGTTCCAGAAAACTTACAATATTTGTTAGTGACACTGAGTATTTGGAAATATACCTCTTCACTTTTTGAATAGGTAGTTTTAATATTAGTTTCATTACGATAAAACCACCTCTACTGAGTACATATTGCTAGTAATATATACAATATTAGGAAGAGTAGCTCATTATTAATAAAGGACTACTTTTAACTAGAAATTCCAGTTAAGAAATCTAGTCTATTTTTCACTAAAACCTGTAATTAAGAAGAGTCTTAATAATTCTGCTTTTTACAGCCTCTAAACAATTAAATATTGGCGCTTCATTATTTATTTATTTATTATTCATTGTATTTATTATTCATTGATATTATATATGTATTATCATATGGGAGTGCACAAACTGGGATTGAGTAGGAAGGAAAGACATCCTGACTAGTGGAAATAATTTTTATTTACTTTATCTGGTTTCTTGCTCTTAGTAAATTGTTTCACTGACTTCTACCTTTTGAAGGAAACAGTAAAGGATTCTCAAATGGTGTGTTGTGACGTCTGAGTGTTGAACGTCCCTTAAAGAAAGCCTTTTTGTCTAGGGAAGCCAGTAGAGCTGACAATGACTGTACACAAATACCAGGTTTATTTTTTGTACATACCTTCACTCACTAAAATTGTGTGTTGTACTTAACAAAATATGGTAAGGTATGTGAAAATGAGGGTATTACATCCAGCTGTGCTAGGATAGCTGCAAAGATGAAGCCATTTTCCCCAGAGTCCCTAACAGGTGTTGAAACACTCTCCATGTATTCACTGTGTTAGTTTGTTGCTGCCTAGAGGGAGATACTTTGCCTGTATAGTGGCAGAATATGGTATGATCACCTATCAAAGGGTTCTTTGTCACTTACTTCCATGTCAGGGCTAAGCAGCTTTTCTTTTTTAAGGTTCCTAGATAAAGTTTACAAAACTGAAATGAGCCATCATGCTGGGAAGGGATTTGTTTTTGTTTTGGGAGCTTGTGTGATTTCTCACTGTGTAGATCCAAATTACTTTCTATGTGAAAACAAGGGTTGCAAAAGCAGGTGGTTGGCAGAAGACCTGAGCTTGGCAGGAGCTCTGAGACTCAGGCTCCAGTGGCTGATGGAGATGGTGAACACTGTGTTACCTCCTGGGTCGCGTGTGGGAACAAGAGGGAAAGGAACATTGAGTGCGCACTCCCCCGCACGCTGTGGGTGGAAGAACAGGGGACACCAAACCTACTGCAGCCTTTTTTTTCTTTCTGTAGCATCAGTAAACAACATTCTCTGGGTTTTTTCATGCTTATTCCTCAGCATAGCAATATTCTTTAGAAGATCAGATCAGTAGCAAACCCCATTACAAACAGGCAAACATCTATAATAATTTGCTTCTGACAAACCACTGTAAATATTCTGGCTCATAGCAAAGATGAAGCTGACCAGAACACACATACTTACAGTAGTATTGCACAGAAGAAAAAAAAGTGCATTGGTATAATGAGAAACACTGGCTTCCACATCTAAATGAGTGCTGGCAGGCACCCAGAGTGTAGCTTTCCGACCCATGGTGTCCCTTAATAAGGATGAGAGATTGCAACTGAATGTAGTGCAGGAAAATGTCAATTTATGGAGACATCCTTATTCTGGATACTTGATTTGGTCCTGCCTCTGAGGAGTTTGTAGCACAACTCAGTGTAAGAAGGAGGCACATGCTCTCTTCATTTAGAAATTCTCATGGAATTGAATAGAAACCCTGTGTCCAGAGAGATCCTGTGATTGAGAGACCTTCCCTCTCGTCCTGAGGAATCAGAAATTGTTGTATTTGCAGTTTCGACTGGGAGGGTTTTATTGAATGGAAAACAAGTTAGTTTTGATTCTCTGATTAAGTCACCCTCTACTTGAACTCTTCCTGCAGCCAGACTTGAAAATGCAGCTCAAGGCCCCTACCAAGCAGCAATCCTTTCAGAAAACGTGCAGGTCACAGGATTCACTATTTCCAAAAGTAATAGCACTGACTTTGGAGACAGAGTGTGTCTTGGAAGTCTTGTAAATGTTTACAAAGAGTATTTAAACATAACACTCCCACAGCAATATGTTATGTCAGCCATAAAGAGCATTTAAACGTCAGACTCCCACAGCAATATGCTGTGTCAGCCACAATTCCCAGATGGGAAACTTACAGAGACGGCCACTTGGGCGGGCCAGTGACTGTGGGTTTGTCCAGGTCACATAGGTGACTTCAGAGACACCAATGCCCTGAAATGCTCTGCCCTCACAGATGCCAGGGGGCACTGAAGATGCTGGTCTGTGGAGTCCTCTGTGTGTACAACTAGGCATCAGAAACAGAGGCTTTCCAAATTAGAAGCTACTTTTAAAATCTGGCTTCTCCAACTTTCTCAGTAAATCGGAAGCAGAACCAGGAAAAGAATGCAGGAGCCCTGACTCTGTTGGTAGTTTCCTGTTATAATTGCTAGACTAAACTTTTGATTTATTTTTATTTTAACTTTTTGACTGTCACAGCTCCCTCCTCAGTCAGTGGCTCTAATTAGTTTGCTGGCAAAGTTACAACATTCTCTGTAGGTGTTTTGCTATTCTGCTTTATGGATGTTTATGCATTGCCCTAACAGATATTATTTTCCTTCCCATATCTTCAGTTTCCCAAACTGTGCCCCACAGGGAATTTGAATTCACAAACAAGCAAGCTCATTTTCTCTAGTGAGAAACATCATTAGGAACCACTGACAGCAGTGAAGGCAACCCTCCAACTCCCTCCACCCCGCAGAACCAAACAAAACAGATATTTGACAGTATTTGGTAGAAGGCGAAACCTGAGTGAGATACAGCAATGGCCTGAGAGATCAGAGGCTGGGTGTTTTGGTTTGTTTGTTGTTGGGGTTTTTTGTTGTTGTTGTTGGGTTTTGGGTTTTTTTTTTAATTTAAAGTGTCTGGCTCCAGCAGGAGCACAGCTGAATTGCATAAACTTTTCCAAGAAACAGCCTGCTCCTTGGCACAGAAGCAGCCAGCCCTGCCCACAGGGTGCTCGAGCACCCGGTCACTCTGCAGCAGAGGTATCTGAGTGCTCATTCAGCTGGAGGGCAAGAACTATTTTCATCAGAGGTTTTTCCTTAACTAAGTGCCAAAGAAGAGCAAGAAGACACATTTTATTTTAAAAACCCTTACTTTACAGAGTGTGGGAATTACCTTGTTTAAACCATAAGCCTCCTATTCTCTCTCCGCCCCAGCTCCATTTGAGTGGTGGTTAATAATAGGCTTTGCTTGGCGTTTAGGTTCTGCACTTCCTGTACTGAGCATTCTCTTCTTACTTTCTGCAGATAGGGATTTATTTATGTCCAGAATTAATCTGGCAAAGTTATGCTCCTATTCATAATGGCACAATATTTTGTTGTTACCATATTAACACATGCTGTCCCATTGCCTGTAGGCCCAGGTAGTCTTTGGCCTGGCTTCTATCCTTGGCTGCAAAAACTTCTTGTGTCTTCATTCAGATGTTTCAAGGATTTACTGCACCCTGGACAGGTAGGCCTTTGGGGAGGATCAAAACCAAACAAGGACCAGAAACTAGCCATTTCTTGAAGTATGTCTCAATGTCAAGATCTAGGTATTAGGGAATGGATCCTTCGTGACGTTTTGACTTTGGACAAGCACTGACAGAACTGACATCCACTTTGCGGTTGTACCTAGTCAGTGTGTGTGTGTTTGCCTTAGCTGGATACAACGAATGTTCAAAGCCAGTGAATTTTGTGTGGCACAGTAACAAAAATTACCTCAGTATTCCATCCCTCACTGACACCCAGCTGTCTCTATTTTTCATTCTCTTTCTTTCTTGAGCCAAAACCACAAATTTGCCATCATAGGATTTTAAAAGTGTTTAAGTTGAGCTTTTCTGCTGGTAACTGGCCAGTCCAGCTCTCTCTCCATGTATCAGAGAGTGCATCTCATGGAGGGATCTGCCAAATCACTTGGCAATGAGGTACATAATAAAAGACTCTCTGCTTTCCCTAAACAATTCCCTCAAAGTATCAGTTTGCAGAGTCAGC
>VZRQ01008852.1:832921-921774 GCA_013397975.1 Machaerirhynchus nigripectus | reverse complement strand
AAAAACAACCTCCTGCCCCCCCCCCCCCCAACATACCCCACTTAAAACTAGATTTATTATAAACAACATGAAGCTGAGTTTCCTCAAAGCAAAATGCAGAGGCACAATTTAATGCTTTTCTTCCCCTCATGTCCTCCCAAGTTTGTTTTACACAGCTGAAAGGGCTTGGTACAGCACAGGAAAAGATTAAATCAGCATCACATTGGTCGGTGGATCCCCTTCATAGAAGAACTCTATGAGGGTCTGCTTGTAAGCATGCTTCAACAAATGAAGAGAAAAGAGTAACAGCAAACAACAGCTTGATGCACTGAGTGGCTCCCAAGCGGCTTGTGGGAGTGGGAGGGTCAGAGCTGTTATTTTGAAATGTGAACCCTCTGACACTCTCAACTAAAAGTCAGCACAACTGGGAGATGGCATTAAAAATGCCCTAGCACTCTTATTGTGTACTACTGTACGTGCATAGTTTTAATAAACATATTATGATGACTCAAACCCAAAAGGTTCGATTACAAAATGAAAAAGAAAGTATAAGGACTGATTTGGTGCAGTGGGTGTTGTGGTATTCTAGTCCTGACTCTGCAGCAAGTTGCAGAGTGTTGGGATATTCACATAAGTGTTCTCACCTTTCTCAGCTCTGTGTATACTGTGTAGAGAATGAGGACACACTTGCACACTTATGCTGAAATGGCATATAAAAGGGAAACTTTGGATTGGTCAACTTTTTTTTTTTCTTTGTCCTTCCTCACTTTTGTGCTTGTATAAATCTGAGTATCAACAGAATACATAGGCAGATAGGTTAGTGTTTAGGAAATGAATTGTAAGGTAGCTGGTCTATTGTTTGTTGCTGTGTGTAGTCCATGTTGCTCATGTGTGACACTGCTGATGTGTGACACTGAAAACTTCTGAGGTAATGATTTAAACCAACAGGCACTACATCTTTAATTAGTACGTGCAATATAGAAAGGGCATCTAGGGGATAGAGAAACCAAATGAATGTTTTTTTCAGCTTTGTCGCTAGTTTAGTTTGTGTGTTAGTGATATGATGAGAAGTCTTACTTGATACAGGTCTGTTAAGGAAAAAAATGAATCATGGTCAGAAAGTAGGACCTTTGTTACAGCATTGCTATTTAAATAGAAAGTTCTATTTGTTTTGCTGAACAATAGACATTATGGAAATTCTAGTTGTATTGGATATTTCAGATTAAAGATTTATTATAGATGAAATTATATCTGAGCAAGACATGGCTGAAAAATAAAGAAAACTTAAGCTTGTTCATATAGCTTAAAAGAGGAGGCCAGTATGGGTTATATTTGACTGGGATTTTCTTAGGAGACTTGTCTGTGGCGTGGCTTAGGGCAACTTCAGCCTCTCACTGGGGAGTCTACTGTATGGTTTTCCTACCTCTGCATCCACAGAAACAGACATGTTTTTCATGGCAGTTAAAGCTCATCGGTTGTTGCTGACCTGAAACCTTTTATCACACATGTACCACTGCTGCTCTTACAACATTATCGAGGTAGAAGGTGGCTTTGTACTGAGGTCCCATATAATGAAGCTGTTACAGCCAGGCTTCTGAAAAAGTTGGTAGGATTTCTCAGCACACTTTCTCTAGGACAGCACATGTATCGTAGCCTTCCTGCTCCCCATCAGTGTATTGGGCTGAGGAAAAAGAGACAGTGAATTGCTGGAGCTGATACTTGGCCTCCCAAAGAAAAATAAAATTAGAAGTAGGTACGACTGATTAGGCTTTCTGTATGTCTGCTTGTTGCTGTGAGGGTGTCATATACTGCACTCTCTTGCAATTAGTATATCCTGTCACTTTATGAGGACAATAATTTCACAAGCAAGTTTATACAGAAATTTGCTCCTTTCCCCTTTCTTTCACCTTTCTACATGTACCACTACTGAGTGCAAATATAGTCCTCTACTTTCTTGGCCCTGCTGTCAGTATCTTTCTAGTGCGGTGATGTTCAGAATGGAACTCAGTTTTCCGGGAGCAGAGCATTAAACAAAACAGGCAAGTTTGTGCAGTGTGCAATACAAAACAGCATTGTTTCTTTTATTTTTCTTGAAGAAATACCCTATTTCTGCTGTTACAAACATTTTCAGTCTCCAGCTCTTAATCTTTGGGAAACATTTAAAAGCATATTGATTAAGCTGTGTCAATGGAATTTTACAGGTAAATTTTGACATGGCAGAAGCCCAATTTTATGTTTGTCATTTTGAGTGTGTATCTCTTGGCTGCTTTGAAAAACCAGTGTTGTCAGCTGTGTTTGGTATGTTAACTGTGATTTTGATCTAGTTTCCACAAAGGTAAACCAAGAGTAAGATTTAGCAGTACTTGTTACTAATAACACGCCTATGGTTTCTGATGATGATTAAATCAATAGGCATAGTTGTCATGGACATGTTGATCAAAGTCTAAAAATCCAAGAAGCTGGCTTGGCAAACATTCCAACAGTTAAATTAAAATCTGGTTTTGCAGATTTTTCAGAGTCCTAGCCATGCTGTTAGGAGCAAAGGCTTTTCTTCTGCTATTAAATGGCTATTTCAGCTGATCATTAGAACCACCTTTGGGTCAAAGGTATGATATTATTACTATGCTAAGTTAGTTTGAGGCAGAATAATTGTTAATTGGCAATGCTGCAATTATCTGATGTGCCAATTACTCAGTACTGAATGGTCTGAGAAGTTGGTAGTATGCATTTTCTTTGCCAGTCCTAGTCATCATTCCACATCTAGCATAGAGATAGGAAACATGTAAATGCTCAGTACCATCCAGTCGGAGTAAACAAATCTATTCATGAGTAGCATGCTGCTTTCACAGGCCTCTGTCCAGATAAAAAAGGACTTGAACACATTGATGCAAGCAAACAGTAGAGGACAAAAATATTTGGTAGAATGGTAACATGGGACTGGTGTTGGACTTCCAGCACCTGGACTGAGTATAGAGTCCTAGGAGGTTTTCTCTCTGTTCGTGGTCAGATTGTACCTCAGCTCTTCATTTGCAGTGGGGAAAAGTCCTTTTGCTGTTTCCTGCTACTTCTGTAGTTCTTGTGGCATTGTATAAATCACTTTGGGCTACCTATAGTAATGTAGCTCGTGTAGCATAGTGGAACCTTGAATTTCATCTCACTTAGCTAAGTGCTATTATGAAAAAACCAAGCAAATAACACTCAATGTTTTTTCAGTCAATCCTTTCCATAGAAGAACATTTCAGTGCATATTGTAGTGCACAAAAACCTGTTCTCCCTATAGCAGAGCCTTAATAGAAGGGTAAACTCCCCTTGCATTCACAATTCTAACTAATTTCAGATATACTTCTGCATTTCCTGAATGTTCATATGAATTTTCCAGGTATGCTTATATATTTAGTATATCATGTGTTGTATACAGGGCAACAGGCAGCGACCAAGTATTTAATGTGTTTGATAGATTTTTTCAGAGCCACAAAACTCTGCGAACCCTACCCAAATCTTCTGTTAAGGAAAGCTGCAAATAATTGCCTTGGTTAACTGTACTTCAAGGATTTAGTTTACCTGCACATGCTACTCTTTGCTTGTTGCATGACCATGAAAGAGCTCCCAAAAGGGCTGTCTATGCTTGCGGCCAATCACAGCTTTAATACGCTTGTTCCCGTAGGACCTTGAAAACAATTAAATTACTTGAGCATATAAATAGCTGCCTAATGAATCTTCTTTTGAAAGTATTGCACAACTCAGTCTAACCCAGAACCTAAAGTTTCAAGAACAGGTCCTTATGCATGTGAAGGTAACCATTAAAATTTGAACTGAATGTTAACTTGTGTAACAAACAAGCATACTGAAAAAAATTGGCTTAGGAAGTTGCATAGTGAAAACTGTTTTCAAGGTATGGTTTAATGCAGTACAAAGTAAAATAAGGGAGTGGGGCTAGAAAGTGGGGATGGAGCGTGCCTAAGGAAACGTGGGTCTTGCTGTGTAATTTAAGAATTGTATGTCATACAGAAAATAGGGATTTGCATATCAAATTAGGCATGTGGAAGAGTTAAAATTACACTCGCCTGCTGGGATGCAGTGAGGCACTTCTTTTCAGTGTTACAAGATCATATTCTTCCAAACAGCTTGAGATAAAAGGAAGTAGTCAAAATCTTTCCTTTCCCTTCTCTGATACAAAATTGGACATGCTGAATTAATTATGAAGAAACTAGGAATGTATTCATTTTAATAGTTTCCTGATGTTTGGACTCTTTTGTCCCTCTTCATCTGTTGCTTGAGAACATACAATGGCAATACACTCCTCCTCTCCCTCCCCCTCTGGTAGCACACTACATTTAATATGTTCATATTTGTTTAGTAGTTGGAATCAGGGTTTTGGAGAAGGGAGGGTCAAACCCTTGCTATAATCAAGCATTACCTCTTCCAAGCTGAGGTCAAGGCTCATATTTTTGGACTTAATTGTTTCACCTCAGATGCCTTCATGTGGATTTCACAATTCTCCTAGGGCTAATGTGGCACAGCTGGGGCAGTGATCTAGTGAGAAGCTGACAGGTCTAAGGATTATGATCTGTTCTTTACAAAGCATTGGAGTAGTTCTGATAGACCCCTTGCCTCCCCATAGGTCATGAAACCGTTCAGAACAATGGGAAGGCAGACAGATGTCATTGAAGGCAATTCTATGCCAGATCTAAGTGAGTAGCAGGTGCTTTTGGAGACAAATTCAACAACTGGGATAGTGCTTTCTGCTGCACTGCTGTTCTGAGATGTGTTTATGCAAAGTTTCTACCTGAAGAAAAGATGTGGATTAAATTAGGATGCTGAGATAAAGCTACAGATCTCCAGTTGATTATGTGATGGTATTTCTTTCATTATTAAATGGCCAGGTAAAGAAGCTGCATGAGATGACTCTGTCCAGGCTAGACTGGGTACACGACTATTTGGTCAAAGCAAATTTTCAAAAGAGTATTTGGATCAGAGAATTTTCCGATTTATGGGGTGATTGGAGAACTTGTGTTGCTTTTTGGTGTGTTACAGCTGAGAATCTGAGGCTTTTCTCTCTTCCAACTACATGCAAAATAATAGTGTTGTCCTTACTATTTGAACTGTTTGAACGCTACACTGGAACTTTAATTGCAGACATGGCAATTTGCAAAACATTAGTACTTGCTCTGCATGAACTACTGTAACAGCTTAATCTTATACTGGGTGCAGTTTGGTGTCAATTTACAGAGGGGAGTAGAGAAAAGGCCTGTATTAAAGAGGTCTGTAGGTGCTATGGGGAGATAGGTTTCTCTCTGCTCAAGTGGCACTGTAAAATCCTACTGTATGACAAGCCATAGCTTTTGGTGCCTTTATCCTTTTGTAAATCTAGACCTGTTGTGGCTTTCCTCCAAGCCAAATATCTTCTGGGCTACACTTGCTGGAAGTACTTGGGGAGGGACTTAAATATGTCAGTGATCTTAAGAAGAAACGTCAACTTGGGAATCCACTACTTTCACTTGTTCTTTAGAAACACAGTGTGTTGATGTTGAAGGATATCAGGGGAGATGACTGCTTTATGTTAAGGTACTTTTTCATTTGAGGTATAGTTGTTTGTAGGACTTGGATGACATTAACAAGGACATTACAATAAATAAGAATTTTATTCCAATTAGAATCTTTAACGTTCATATATTTAAAAATAACATTAATTTCTTGCTTAGTTTTTAAATGAGACTGCATCATCCCAAAAAATTGTTTTTCCATACTAACAGTTTGTTGCCCAAAAATTTAACCTCATACAACAGATACTTTAATATCCTTAGTTAATAAAAATATTTAAGAATGATATCCAGTCTGTATGCAGTTTCCTGAAGAGTCATTGTCCTCAGCTCTGACAGTGACCAAAGGATGCATGCTTTGTACTCTCCAGGCTGGGCAAAGGGTGTGCAGGGGAAAGCACTGCACTGGGAGGTGGGGAGAAGGAGGTGGTGGCAAAGCAGAGAATATTTTAATTCAGTGCAATATGAAATGCAACTTCAGCAATGTTACCACTCAGGAAATGGCTTGTTTTGCTCTGACTTTTTTATGTTGCTTGTTGCACCCTCTGGACTGGCATACTTTTTTTTTTGTTCCCTTCATATGTGTACGAATTATTATAATACTGGATTTCTTTTAGCCTGAATTAGAAATGCTTTTGCTCATGTAAAGGTTTTACCTCTTCAAAACAACTCTTGGAAAGTAAAGGAAATATTGTTAAGATGATAAGGGCAAGTTTCAGGGGAAAGGATGTTTCTAAGAGAACTCGGCCTTCTTCCTTCCTTCTGTTCTGAAAGGGACAGGATCTCTTTCAACTACCCGTTAAATCCTTAAGGATTCAAGACCTGGTTCATGGCACATCTCACACACGGCCTGAGAATAGGTATAACTACAGTAAGAAAATTCCAGCGGGAGAGTGCAGGATCATGAGAGTAACATGATCTTGTGGTTAAGGCACAGGACTGGGCCCCTGCAAGCCCAGGGCAGCATTCCTGGCTTGACTACAGGCTCTTTCTGTTCGCTTGTGGACAAGTTACTTGATCTCTCCATGTTTGAATTTTTCATCTGGAGTATGGGCAGTGCTAGTGTACCTCACGTTCTGGGAATTTAATTGGTGTTTGTTACTACAAAAGCGAGCAGTATGCATGAATCTTGTTATACAATTCTCAGGCAGAAGTTTGGAACAAGGACTGCTATCGGCCTGTCACTGGTGACACTGGCCTCACTGCTTTGAGCCTTTTTTTATACAGTCTCTGCTTATGGACGTTTTTGTTCAGCTTGTTTTCTCCAGAACCTGACTGGCTGAAGTAGTCAGAACTGTCATTCAATTTCAATTAACTGCTCATGGCATCTCCACTGATACATCATTAAAAAAAGGTAAAAAAACCCAACAGAAGGTATGGCAAATACCTACATGGTTGTTGTAAGGGTTTCCAGCTAGGAAATTGTTTATGCAAAAGATGAAGCTTGGGCCCTCTTATAAAGCTTCCCCCTGTACCAAATGCAGCATAAGGACTACCTGCCCCCTGTAACCTCCCCACCCCACAGCAGCGTAGTGGTGCAGGCTCCCAGGACAGCAGCACACAGGGCAGGCTGTGGCCTGTCCTCCTCCAAGATGAAATACCACAGCAACAGTGTCATTGCTTCTGGCTGGAATGGGCCCTTTGCTTGAACTGTTAAGAAACAGGGAAAGGAAATACAGACCAGATGAGCAACCGCCCTGCTTTTCTCCACCTCAGCCCCCTTCCCTCCACCTTCCCCCCCACCATGCTGTCTACGAGATGACATACAAAAACACCAATTGAGTCAGCCTGCTTTAAATTACAGCATTCTTTTTGAGCCTGGAAAAAGACATGCTATGCATAGCCCAAAAATGAAACATTACTTCAGATGCCGATACGTAAACTGAATAAATGTGAAGGGGACTTTTTTCTTGCCCCAGTATTCTTTCCTCTAGCAATATTGTGGCAGGCCATACATGAACATATGGCATAGAAGGAAGTCTTAGAAACCCCCTCTTTCTGCCCAGAGCAGCCATGTGTTTGTTCATCTACCTCAAGAGCCATCCAATACCAGCTACCTGACTTAGTTCATGTGCATGACACTGCTTGAGTACTCCTTGCTTGCTCTGGCCACCTGTGCATGTAGAGCTGCCTGGGAGGAACTCCCAGATAGTTTTCTTCTATGGTAGGCTTGTTCTCCCCGTGAAGAAAGAGCAACCTTTCAACATCTTAACTGAAATGCATCAGAAAAGTCTCAGTGTTTTAAATATAGCCATGGGTTTGCAGTGACAGCTTATAGGTTTATACACCCATACCTTTAGATGATCCAAAGGCAACCATCCTTTGCACACCACAAAATGCTGTGCAGTGACAATACAGTAGGAATCTGCACCTGTAATCTCTTCCATGCTTCCCTTTGCCTCCTGTTCCTGCAGTTGTATTTTCCACTGGGCTCCTTGACTGTTTTTTTCCCTGCTTTGTGCAAAGCTAACTTGAATCATCTAAAGAATCACTTGTCATTCCCCAAGAAAAAGCATCAGCAGCTGCCACACTTCTTTAACCATTCTGTAAGATTCACAGTTCCTGTTTGCAGAGTTACAAGAACATCGAGCATTTTACTGAAATTCTCATGAAAACAAGCTGAAGCAAACCAGTTCCCTCTGTAATGTCTTTCTTAATCACATGCAGAAATATGTAGGACCTTGAAGGTGAGGAAGGATAGGCTGCAATCAGTAAGTACAGAGTGAGAATATTAATAGGTATGTGAAGGGTAAGAGGACAACACAGGCAGTGTTTGGTGAAGAGGACTTCTCACATCAGAGTTCTTGCTAGAATGGGGAAAAGTGGCATCTAGGGGGTGACTGTTACACAACAAAAAGGAATAAATTGTATAGCCTTTCAACTATTCAGATTCTGCCTTCTGTTAGTTAACTGACTCTGTCTTTTTATGACTAATTATTTTGTTTTTCTATTCTGTCATAAAATAAGCCAGGGGGACGTTTATCTGAAACTTCCTGGGAAGCAAAAAGGCCATAGGTTGAATCAGGCCATGGATATTGTGTGAGTTTTTGAGAGAAATAAAATCTTTTCTGTGTTGAAATAGGAAACTCATGTCTGACTCATCAGGCTGCCTGGCTCTACCGTAAGAATTTAAGTCTTTTGAACACCTATGGTTTAGGCCCATTCTGTATAAGATAATCATTGCTGTTAAAAATTTTGAATGGAAACTGTTTTGACCAGAATATAGTCAGAAAACTGAAACAAAATGGGAACTGTCTAAACAAGTGAGCTGTAATCACCATTTCCTTTCATGCAAGCAGATGACATTTGTATTCCAATTTTTTTTATTACCTCTTTGCCTGTTCCTTCTTTAAAAAGCAAAATTAATCAACCATTTGCAACCTTCATAATATGTTTGTCCAGTGGCCCCAATGGCATTTCCTATATTTAAGAATTTATTGTCAAAGACACTCACACACAGCATTTCCTTATCATGGATAACTAAAATCTCACTTCCTGAAAGTCAACACTTTCTTGTCTGTGTACACAGCAGTAGCTGTCACCATAGGACACATTTCACCATAATCTCACACTGGAAAGCTTGGAGCATATGATGTTGGCAGTACCCCAGACCTGTTGCTAGCAGCTGAACCAAAATAGGAGAGTGGCCTGAGGCCAACTGGTAGTTCCATATTCTTCAACATGGATTGGCATATGAACACGCCTTACAGAGTAAACCTTATTCCCCAAAGGAAGAATTGTTTTTCAAGAAAAACAAACCACCACCAGACCTCACTACCAAGTTAGGTATCTCTTTTACTAGCAAATAACACGCTGCACCAGAAAGCACATGGGAAGGACAGCTGTTCAGCCACTCCCTATGACTAGGAACAGTTTTTTCCTAGGGTTCTCATTCTATTTTAGAAATTCATCACCCTGTTCAAAATATCTGATTCCACTTTTGTACTTTTGTAGCAGATAGTTTCAATATCCAAAGACCAGCGCAGGGAAAAGCTCACTATTAAACAATAGAAAGGAAGAATACATGTTCTAATTGAAATCTCATGGGACTGGAGGATCCACCAAAGGGCTGTAGGGCACGGAAGGCATGGCAAGGCTTTGTGCTATGTTCAGTGTTTGTCATGGGAACACTTTTGTGACCAAGGCCATCTTCAGTGTTTCTAAAGTCTAAGGCAGTCTTCTTAGACTTAAGGCTGTTCATTTCTGTGAACAGCCCATAGCAAAATATCTTTACTACATGCTGTTTCACTGTTGTTTGCTCAAGGCTAATAAACTATTCAGTTTTAAAAAGGTATTGTGCAAGAAGCATCTGGTGTAAAATGCTTGCTGCAGAAGACGATTGGAGAGGTTGGATGAAGGTTTCAGGAAGGGAGATGTGCAGTTCTTTATCCCTTTTGCTACTGTTTCCCCTTTCCTGTTTCATCCTGATGCTCTTTCCATTGACAGATGCTGGTCTAAGGGGTCAACTATGCCTGCTCTGCTTGCAGGAATGTAGTACAAGTGAATTTGCCTTCATCTTGGAGGGGAAAAAATTTTAAACCATTGAGAAAACCTTATCAGGAGTCCTTGACTTTGTTTTTCATATTAAGGTACTCCTCTTTGTTACACGGGATTACTTCAGCAGTGTTACTGACTTAGGGAAAAAAAAAAGTGGAATGATAAAATAGAACACAAACAGAAACAAGTCAGAAACACCTGGTGTATAATACGGTCTCTGAGTGTTATTTTTCTACATCAAGGAGTATTGTGAAGGCTGTGCTGTTAAGGCTGGTAAGCCATGGATTCAGACTCTTGTGAGGAGATTGGCACAACAGCAAAAGTCTTCTAGCCCCTTGATTTATTTTTTTCAGTCTTTCCAAGGACCAGTTAATTTTATCCGCTCTGCATTTTGGGGGGGATGTGCAGTTCAGTGTGTGCCTGGTGAGAGGCTCATTATCCTCTGCAGGCTCAAAACAAACCCTCGATTTTGAAAAGGCAACAAAAGAGGTGGCTGGTCCTGGTTTCCGGTGGCCCCGGCCGGGCCAGCGCGGCGGGCTCCCGGCCCCGGCGCAGCTGGCTCTTTGTGCGCTTGGGCATAATGAGGAGGGCTCGGGAGGAAGCTGACACAGGTGTGCCACGAGGCCGGGGACTTGGCTGGGGACACTGCCCCGGCTGTGTGCGCACGTCTCCCCACACACAGGTCTTGTGTTTGCTCTTGGCCACGGCCTTCAAGGGCCTCCTTGTCGCAGCGCAAACAACGGCGTCGCGCAGCCTCCCTCGTGCGCTGCATCCTGGCCCCAACTGCCCAGAATAATCCCCTTTCTCAGCCCTAATACCACAGCAGAAATGTCATCCTTATTCTGCAGTGCTGGCATTTGTCAACTCGGTGGGTACAAAGACAGCATTCACTGAGCAGGAGACAGGCACAGGGCCCCAGGAAAAGCCCTTCGAGGGGACAGAAAAGGGTCTTCTGTCATACTTTGAACTCTACAGGAGCTGCTGTTTGTCTTCAGGTCTGGCAGAACTAGAGAAAGGGCTGTCTTGTGTTGACCACATCTTCAGCTGGGGCTGTGGGGCAAGTTCAGGTTTAGTTTTTAGGACAGCTGACTAGCAACAAATGGCCTTTCTTCTGGGGCAGTGCCATCTTTAACAATTGTACAATCTAGTCTGTTCAGCTCTGTTCACTCTTGGACAAAATTAAACCTACAAGAAATGGATTTATCCTCCCACTTAGTTTACACATAGATGAAGCTATTGTAATATCAGATACTTTTATCTCCTGTGCCACACTTAGAAATAAAAGGTTCTTGGCAGCCCCAAGGGGCAGCTTAAGCTCTCCAAAAGGTACCAGTGAGAGGCAATACAAAGGAAGGGAAGCCTGCTCTTCCTTGGACATCCTAGTTAGCCCTGAAGTATGCCGAGGGACAGTAGATATTTCCACTGGTGACAAATATATCAACAACAACTGATGGAAGAGATAGAGCCCTTTTGACAGTTTGCTCAATGAGTCAGCAGACTCCTCACAAACAGCACTGGTTCCTCTTGCCCTTTCTGTTGAGTTAAAGTAGATGGCTCAGGATAGCATGATGTAACCAAGAATATTCCACTTTATTGAAAACAGATCCACTGGTTTTGTAACTATTGTATTACCCACTATCTGAACACAAGCACTGAGCTCACTTAAAACTCTCTGTACTTGGGGGATGCACAGAAGTGATTAACCCTGGGGTATTTGTGTTATGAAGACAGCTGCAGTGCAGGTCTGGGAAGGCTTGATTTCCAGCAATATTATTTTTTTAAGTTGTCCTCTAATGAGACTGTTAAAACATACCTCACTAAAGAAGTGGCCGTGTTTCAGTGAAAAGTTAAACTAATTTTGTGGGCCATTAAAAACATGCCCTGGGCTATTTCCCACTTGCTCCCATTACAAAGCACGCTAAAATTATAGAGTATATCTGCTGGTATGGAAATGCAGCTACCTTTGGGGTGGAGACCAGTACCAGCCTGTGCTTTGCATTTTACTAACTCTTCACAGTAATAAATCTTCTGTGTGAAAGTACTGGGCTACACTCAGTAGGTCTTCAGGAAGAGAAGGTGTCAAATAGCTTCCAATATATGAGGTATTGGAAAAGACAATGGGGTTTGAATCAGTTTTGAGAAACTGAAACAATTTCATCATAATTCATAACTACTCTAAATGTGGGGTTAATAACATCAGCAATAAGCAAAGGATACTGAAAGAGAAGAATATTCACTAGGCATTTAACTTCCATGGGTAAACAGAAACAAAAGAAGAGTATGTGTTATGTTCATTTAGCATGAGGTATACAATTCACTCAGCAAATATAGGTAATTTTCCTTACAATGGTGAATGTTACAGTTTGAAATAATATTGTTAGATGGCTCATCTGTAAAGCTCCATACTAAATACTGAGAGCTAATGGAAACTGATAGAGAAGACTGGGACAGTGGGATAGTCCCTCAGGTGGCCCCTTCCTACATGATGGAGTAGCTGAGCCAGCTTCGGGGGAGGAATTGTGTTCTAAGCCATTCCAGTTCCTTCTTGGAAATAAAATGAAGAAATATATGTCAAGCATGTCACTGTTAATCTGTTCTGATGGCTG
The DNA here is from genome assembly GCA_013397975.1 of Machaerirhynchus nigripectus. Classification (NCBI taxonomy): domain Eukaryota; kingdom Metazoa; phylum Chordata; class Aves; order Passeriformes; family Dicruridae; genus Machaerirhynchus; species Machaerirhynchus nigripectus. The sequence goes on along the minus strand of VZRQ01008852.1, from coordinate 909,152 downwards.
TGGGGGGTGCTTAGGTTGTACAACAAGATGCTACAGCTGTTGGACTGGGCTGTGGGCAGCACGTTCTGTGCTGCTAGGATGCAATCAGGGAAACATGTGCAAGAAATCATTTTAGAGACTGCCCACCACCCACTTCTTTTTAAGGATGTGGTTCTGCGCATGAAATTGAGATATAAACAGGAAAGGCCTCCTCATTCTTCTTGTTATCTGAATAAGCAGTATAAAGAGAATTTCTCTAAATGATCTGTGGATAACTGCCTTATTCCTACATCATCTCTTAGGACTTGGGTTTAAACAGCATGAACTAAAGTAATGTCTTTAACATCAGCTAAAGGAGTATTTAAAAATCCCATACTTTGCCTGTCCTTTATTCCCCACTAGGTATAAAACTGTGGAGCAGATATTTTTCTGCTTAGAAATATATCAAGAATGGGTAAAGAGACCTCTTCAGAGTGTGTGGACAGACAATTTAAAGACTATAAACATAATCTGTAATAAACATAATCTGTAGTGAACAGGTATAGTGAACTAAAATAGGAACATAACAGTGTACTATGAAGGAGAGAGATGCAAGAAAAAAAGGGTGGAATTACATATTCACTGTAATTTGCAGTGTAGCCAGGAGGTGTAGTGTTAATACCAAATAAAATTGCACAGACACAGATGTGCCCAGCAGTCAGAAATTCATATCTGTGCTATCTCAGCAGCTTCTCCAACAGTCAACACTGTTTCCTGCTCTTTCGCTAGTTTTTTTCAGTGGGCAATAGACTTAAAATATTACATTATATTAAAGTAGTTGTCTTCTCTAGAAGGGGGGGTGGGACAACAGTGCTTTGAAGTGAAAATAGTAGTTTTGATGTCTATGTGTGTAGTTTTAATTCTCTGCTTTTTGTTTGATTTGTGAAATGGCAAAAAATTTATTGTGTTGTATCATGTGATATTAGTAAACTTAAACATATTAATACTTCTGAAAAACTTTAAGAACAGCCCCCAGAATTTATTTAATTTGCCATCACTGATCACATGGTGTTATTCAATTTAGGTTCATGATCTAATAGATGGTTCAGAATATCAGGGTAGCTGCATGTGAACTGGAATGGAGCTCGTTTTTTCCTATGCCTATCCTGTCCTTTTGCTATTTTCCTCAGGCTTTATCAAATTATTCAACACACTGTTATTTTATAGAAAACTTATAAATCTTAAAACATGTAACTATTTCCTGTAAGAAGGGGTAGGTAGGGAAATAAAAAAGAACTTACCTGAACTTTTTATTAAAAAAAGTTGAGTTTCTAAGTTGGAATTGCCTCCCAATTAATTTCTATCTATGACATCTTGCAGTTTGCGCCAGTTAAATGATCTGCTATGAGTAAATTTGTCAAACCAGAGCTGTTAAAGCTCTTGATACCAGAAAAGTGTAACCACACAGGGACTGTCTTTCAGTTCACTTATGAGACTGTTTCATTGCTTCATATAGAGGAAATGAAGGTCAGCTGATTACCTCACAGGATGGCCTGAGACTGAGCATGTTGCTCCCCATCAACGTGAGAAATGCTTTAGAAATGCATGGTTTGACTTGGGAAAAGGGCAGCAGTGAATAACTAGCTTGGAGTGGTACTTGGCAAGAAGGTTGTGATGACGGGGTATTTTTGAAGGCACCGTGAAACAAAGAAGTGTTCACAAAAAGGAGATATGCACAACAAATTCCAGGGCAGAACAACAGCTGCAAAAACCTTTTCTGCCTTTGAACTCTGCTTTTAAACTGAACTGCTTTGTTTCACAGTGCCTGCAAACAACTGGAGCACTTCCAATGTCAGTATTCATACCTGTTAGTAGACAAGTTGCAGCTATTTGCAGCCATCTCGGCGTGTAGATGGATCTGCATTTAACAGCAGTTTTTAACTAAGGAGGAGAGCTATTTAAAATTACTGGTTCAGATTTTACAAGTGTGATCTCTCCAGGCTGCACAGGCACTGTCAGTGAGCAGCACTGCTCTACAGGCAGAAGGGCTCACTTGGTGCTTTAAGGGTAGTGTGGAGGACACAAGATTAGGGGTGCTGCTGTAAGGTGTCCATACACATCTGTCACTGGGGCAACTTGCAGGTATCTGACATGTCCCTGGATATGCCCCCATCACCCCTGGGGGAGCAGAGGGAGGCCCTGCTTGCTGGATGCTGTTGTCCTGCAGGCAGCCAGGCAGGAGCACACGCTTCTGGTGACAAGTCTGCAGCTCCTGCTCAGGTGATTGCTGCGGGCTGTGGCAGTCCTCAAGTGATGTCATAAAAGCTGTGTGGGCTGCCCCAGCTAACACAATCATAACTTTGCAGCTTTTTGCTTAGGATGTTGCTTTGGAAAACGGTCTCACTGTCTGTAACTGGAAACTGTTTTGGGGCTTTGTCCAAGCATACATTTAACACTGTATACGGAGAGCTGTGCTGAAAATATAAGGCATTGCTGTTACAGCAAAGTCAGTTTTGTAAACCTGCAGAAGAAACTGCTTTCAACCAAAAATTAGCAATAGTCTGCTGAAGTGTGTGGGGCCAATTTAGGATTTGCATTTCCTTCTTTCAAACAATTAATTCAGCTAAAAGTAGGTATGTGGTCATACTACAAGTGTTTAACAAAAAGAAAACACGTAATGCCGCTTCTTTTAACCAGCTTTATGGATGAGCAAAGAACAGAAGTAGAATTGCACATGCAGCTCCTGCTCGGCAGTGAGCTTTTCAAACGATAGTTCAAAACTTCTCCCTAGAAAAGCAGTGATCGAGATTGCCTGGATTTGATCCTGCAGTGCCTGTGTTGTGCACAGTAACAGCTGTTGGCTCCTGGCAGGGGGAAGGGGACAGTGTGGGGCTTCCAACAGCTGGGAGCAGGTTGTTTTAGTATTTACACTAGTAAATAGGAAGGACAGAAGGATCTTGCCAGTAAAAGGGCATATAAATAAAGAATGGAGAACTTTTGTCCAGGAAATAGAGACTATTCACAAACATGTTTGCTGCAATAAACAAATAAAAGCCTTAGAGCACTGAGTTTTGCACTATTTTGAATATTGTAATTATCTTCAGACCATTCAGATAGACACTAATATCCCCACAAGCAAAGGATATTTTCATTCCCTTGGATGGAGAGAGCCACACAGCCCCTTAGACTGAAAACAAGGTAGAGTTTGCAGAAGAAAGTAAGAACCTAAGGCATACTGGTGTCCTATGGCTGGCTTGAAATTTCTGGACTAATGGTGTACTAACATAGCAAGATACAGAGTTGGAAGAAAGGGCTTGTGACCATTTTGGCCAGTGTGAAGATGAACTTCCCTTTGCAGTATCTGTACTTTTTGCACATTTGCTTTCCCTAAGCCAAGTGATCAGTCATGTAAACAGGTATTTGGAAACACGCCCAGGTGTTAGCTGAACCAGAGTTATCAGGTGGCACTGTCTAAACCAAGACCCTAAATCCCAGTATGCTGTGGTACCTGACTACAGCAGCAGCAAACTGAATGCCATTTCCTCCCGTATTACGTAGTGTGTTCCTTCGGTCCCTTCCTAATAGAAATTGCAGTGTGCAGCATCAGATTTTGAAAGGAATACGCTGAAAAATTGTGTTGCAGACCTGATGTCACAAAACAGACACAAAATATACACTTGTAGATGGTTGGAAATTCGGTCAGTTAAATGGAAGCAAAGAAGTTTATGTATTACATCTGAATGAGAATCAGCTTCTGAAATGCTGACTAGTGCTGAAGGCAGGTATGAGTTTGGTGCCCCGTTTCCCCTCAGCAGAAATGGTGCAAGCAATACAATCAGTTCTTTCAGCCTTGCCTACATGCACATCCTTCTTGATGATCAGCTGCCTGAAGTCAGTTCTCTTCCAGAACACAGAAGAGTGAATGAAGTGAAAGGACCATCAGAGTCTGAACTTACTGGTAGTTAATCAACAGAGTTCTCCATTTCCATGTTTTTTTTCTTTTCAGCTGTAACTTTCATGCTCTTCTGTATTGTTTTCTTCTTTTCTTCTCTTAGGATCAGTGTTCTTAATGTTAAAAAACTTGAACAGTGGAGGAAAAACAGGATATGTAAAATCTCCTCCAAGTCATTCTTTGCAGAAAAGCAGTGCTCTGTCATCTACAAATGAAGCTTTCTTTCCAGTTACACCTCTCCCTCCTCAGCACTCTTCTCCACCCTGACTACTTGCTCTTTTTAGTCACATTATTATAAACAGACTCATCTCTGTGGAGCTCAGTGGTTAGTAACAACTCAGCCCCATGAGGCAGAAATATAACTTTATAGTCTGTGATCTGTCAGAAGTGGTGATATGCAGGATTGTACTGTAAGGAGTTGCAGGAAGTGCAGCTTATGGGCCTATTTATTAAAATCTATTGTAGAAACAGATGCACAAGCTGTAGCAATTAATGAAAAGAATGTCACAGAAATCTGACTGTATACAACTTGCAAATTATTTTTAAACACAAAATTGCACTAGTAAACTGTTTTCAATTAATGATTTACCCGTTCCATTTAAAAATGAGCAGGAGATCACAATAGAGTGTAGAAACCGAAAGAGATGGAACAATATTGCACATTGGCTTGGGTTCTTCTGAATTTCAAACCAAAAATGAGCATAGATGATGTTTTTTTGGTTTAAGTCTAACAGCTTTCTGGGAACTTAATTTGCCTTTTTATATCTTGTACAACATCAGAATTGCAATCACTTTCCCCACACTTGACTGGAAATAAAAATGCTCTTGACCGGTGGAAAAAGAGGTTCCTTTAAGTAGGGAGCAACCACAGACAAACATCAACTCCTTTTAAACATGATACTTAATACATGTGAAGAGACCACAAGAGCTGAAGTGTTCTGCATGTTGTGCTGATTCAAAACTGGCAATAAGATATGCATCCTTGAGATGCACAGAAAGATGGAAGAAAGTATCCCATAAAGTTTGTTATTCCAGTATAATCAGCTTTAAGACCAAAGCACTTCAGCAGTACATCTCTCCCCCGCTCCTTTAGTGCAGTGGAAATCTTGTTCTAAACAAGACTTCTAGTTTTTAAATATATTGTAAACATATATATTTCAATACATGTTTACTTGAACATAAGCTCAAAATGTGCACACTGTGTACTTGGGGAAGGTTTGGGAATCCTCAGTTCCTGAGCTGCCCTTGTTCCTGAAGATAAAGGAAACTTTCCATTGAAGAGGTTTTTACCTTTGGTGACAAGTGCTCGTAAAATTCTTGGTGATACTAATAGGTGGGTACCCTTAGATAATATGGCCCAGTTCATGAAAGAACTCAAAGATGAGGATTTTGTGGACAAAATAATCAAAGATGTTTAGAATAGCCCATGAACTCAGTGCAAATGTCTGTAGGATCTCAGCATGTGATTCAGCCTGTACTTCTGTTTTGTGGAAAGCTACAGAACACAAGCTGACTCTTGGAGATACATGCTGCACTATACTTGAATACCTTTAGCTTCCTAGGAGATGGAGGCATCACAGTCGGGTACACAGGATTGCACTCGAGCTGAGAGGTGAGGAAAATGCAAGTAAAGAAGCCTCAGCAAAGAGTGAATAAGTGCAGCATGTTGGAGAAAAATATGCCTTGAGAATTAGGACAAGTTAGACTTGGGGAGTCATACCACAATAGCCCTAAAAAGAGTGACTAAATCTGATCAATATTCAGATTGCACTAGTCCTGAATCATTTCCAAAAGCCCTGTCCTCTGGCTGCCAGTGTCAGCTCTTGTTCTTGTTCACCTTTAAGCAGCTGTTTTTCATCCATGAATTCAACTCGCCCCAGTGAACATGGGCTCACTATGTAGATGTGATACATTTGCAGGCAGTGAAAACCAGCTTGTGCTGTGTGTGTCACAAACAGACATACTGCTGGCATTTAAATGCAATTTTCCTACCTAGTAAGAGCAAACACAAATTCTGTAAGAGAGCAGAGGGAAACTGATTCTTGTGGAATGTCTCAAACCTGAGCTGGGGGAGGGGGATAAATATTGGAAGTGCTGTTCCTGTTGGAAAAGACTGAAACCATCTTAACACATCAATCTGGTTGTCTGTCACCTCTTCCTGGTGGAACAGCTGTATCTCATGGACAGTAGTGTCAAATGCTAAAGAGGTGCAGGATGAAGAGAATGGATGTGTTCTCTCCTCGTTACCAGAACGAGGTCATCCATCAGTGCCATTATAGTGGTTTCATTTGTGTTCTGGCTTGCATCCAAGTTGTACTGGGACTGCTTCAGTCAGCTAAGGTAGGCTCCCTTAACTCTTGTAAGACATACATTTCTTGCTACAGGCAGGACTTTCCTTCAAAGGACTGTATCTGTACTTCTGTGAATATCTGTCAGCCAGACAAGAAGCTGTCTGAGATGCTCACACAGGGAAGTAGTAAATTGGTTGAACTTTTGCCATACATTTAACCAACCCTTTATAAATATTACAAGATTAAGCATGTACTGTGCTGTTTAAGTTGCTACTGCACAGTCCTAACTTTCCCCTTCCCCCTACCACCTCTGCCCTTTCAGTATCACGTTAATCAATTCTGCAGACATATGGGATCAAAAAGTACTGGCAGATAAGGGAAAAAAGCTTCCCTACTGCTGAGCTATAGGCTGGACCTGGGATTAAAAAAACTCCATATTAATACTACTGGCTACAAAACGGCTTGGTGCCTAGATCCTGCAGTAGAAATTCCTTCAGCAAATCCATTTAATGGTTCATCTTCATCTCTTTTAAAAGAAATACAACTTAAAAGTGTACACAAAATATATATTGCACTTTATGGGAAGGGGAGGAACAAGATTCCGCCAATTCCAGGCATCCATCTCACTAGTTGCAGGCTCAGCAGCATATTTTTAACAAGCTTGCAGGTAAGGTTTTAAAGCATTCCTTGCTTATTCAGCCTATCCAAGCAGTCTCCTAGTTTGTCTGCCTTTTAAGTTTAAAATGTCAGCTTTCATTATTATTGTTGGTGTCTGTGGCTCACAGCACATATATATGTTTTATTATTCAAGTTTCATTTTGTTTGTGTTAGTTGGGTTGTGTTTTAATGTGAAACCATTACAGTGAAGAAGTTTTATATATAAAACTGAAGAGGCTGAAAAAAAATTATAAAGGAACTCTACTGCTTGCTCTAAATGGAAATAAACTGGCAGGGTCCTAAGTTTCTACAGATTCCTGTAAGCTTAATGAAAATTAGGCAATATAGTTCCATACAGCACCCTGGGAATGAATAAGGTGTGTAGTGCTCAGTGTATAACCAAGATGTCAGGACTTGACCAGAGAAGCCCTAGAAAAGCCCTTCTGTTATCCAGAGGCAAGGCCAGCCTCAACAAGCAGCCTGTGGAGAAAGGCTGGAGCCAGTCAGTGCAACAGCCCTGTCACTCTGGGACACAGATCTGATGGAAATAGCTGCCACTGTGAATCTGGTTACCCTGCACAAGGCTCCTGACTCCCCTGGTGCCAATTCCCTGACCTTTACAAACTGGCAGAGCTGCCTTTGCACAGCAGATAAACAATCACCTGTCTGAGGTCAGAGGTGCTGAAGCTGAGTCCCAGAATACAGCTAAAGCCACATCTCCGAGTGCAATGCCAGCTGCAAGGATCCAGCTGCAGGGCACATCCTTGGTTTTTCCCTGTCTTTTAGGCATAGCATTGCACATGTACTTGTCTTTCTCCCAGAAATCAAACTGTCAGTCTAGGAGCATGTATGATTGATTATTTATACATGAAATGTCAGCTGCTTTTCTTTAGTGTGTGCAAGGGATGTTCAGCAACTTTAAAGGCGACTTAAAGGTGAAGTCCTAAATCTCTTGCGTGAGTCCATTCCATTCAACATCCCACTCACTGAAGAAAATTCATGAAAGTAAACCACACATATAATTTGATGCATCTAAATACAGTATAGAAGTCTTGGCTTGTGTGTGGTCAGTTACACTGAAGTGTTTCCCACAGTTCAAAGATCGTCTTTTGAAACAGAAGGGTGGGAAGAACAAGAACCTGTCAGCCTCTGCTTTGTGACCACCAGCTTTAGTGCTGGAGTATGGCAAATCCAGAGCAAAGTTTATTTCACAGCCCTAGAAGGGGGTGGTGCCCTCAACAGCCTTTGGCTTTGAGATGACTTTAGCTCTTTGCAATTGCCAGTACAGCACCTGCACTAGGAAAAAATTTTAAAAAGTAGGTCACAACTGCACATGCAATTACTGATTGCACAAAACAGGCAGGCTATAAAAGTGTCCTGGTGTATCTGCTTTAAGTGCTGGCATGCAATGTCAGGAAACGCAGAAAACACAGGACCACCTGTGGAGTCCTCATTGCAGTATGATCCTGTTAAGTTAATACTCTCGAGCCTCTCCGCTGACTAATACAGGCAAACATTACAGCCAGCCAGGATTTTAATAAGCGGGACACTTCTGCCCAGGGTACGTGCCAACCCTAAGCTTGCTGTGGAAAGCAAGCACAAAAGTAAGCAAGAGGTTAAAAAAGAAAACGTCTGGCTTTTTCAACAGCTGGGTTCCATTGTGAAAGGGTCATGCGGTGCCAAGGAAAACAGAAAATAGGAAGGCACACAGATTTGTTAGTTTGAAGTAATTGACCACATGGTGTCCAATGGTTTGTGTTCTCATGTTCTCCAGAGTGAAGTCCCACGGGAGCTGAGGCAGGGGTTCCAGTTCCTAGCACTCTATTGTTTACCCTGATGGTTTCCAGATGCTGGAGACAAGGACAGTGAAATCTTTGGGATGCTGCCAAAGAATGAAAAAGACTAAAGAAAACACTGAGGGTATTTTTTCAATTTTATTTTTAAAGAGACAGTACTTAGTGAAGAGACCACCTTCTTTTTCCTTGNGGGAGCAAGGGAGTTCCTAGCTCCTTCAAATACACATGCCCACACTGCTTCTCTTTTTCTGCCCCTTCTACCCCATCTGTTTTTTCTTTTCTTGTTTTTCTGTTTTTTTCGGTTTTTTTAAACAGCCCTGTAACTAACCAAGGGAAAGCGATGTAGAGTTTTGGTTTTTTTTCCCTTGGCATCCATAGCTCATTTAGCTGTTACACAGTGGATGTGCAAAAATGGTCAGAAAACCCCAGCAAAAACTTCATAGCAGGCAGATCACCAAGAGAGTGTCAGCAGTGATGGGAAAGCCTCAAAAGGCTGTGAGTTCAAGTTTGCTTTGGCATAGCTGGATGAAGCTTGCAGAATTCTACAAAGTGTTTTCAAACATCTGAACCATGGAAATCAGGGAAGGGGAGCAAGAATGGGAGAGCTGTACACATTTTCACCAGCAAAGCCAGAAAGCAGAGAAGAGCAAGGGAATGTAAAACAAGGAAAAAAGTCCCAAGCCCCTCCTAGTAATTAATTCTTCCAGAGGGATGAGGTCCAAGAGCAGGGCTCCAGTCTTTGGAGGCCTGTATTTTAGTGAAGTTTGGCTGCCAGCACTCTGAGTTAGAGCAAGTTTCTACATTGCACCTCCATGTATGTATGTACTTGGGGTTCGCCAAAGACTGTGGAAATCTACAAAAGAGTTCCTGTTGTTGCCATCAAAAGGTGGTAGATGAGATAGTTCTCCTGTTCACACATGAGAAATACCAGGCTGTGCCTTGCCTTTTCTTTTATTGAAGGGTATTTGCTATAGTAATTTCTTTGCTACAGTGTTCATGTCTCCTGAGAGGGGCGAATGGGTGTTTTGCAGACAAAAATCCTCTTAAGTTAGTCTCGGTGGAGTTTAATTTGCTACAAAAAAACTTCAGCAAAATCTGCTGTTCAAGAAGAAGCAAACAACAAGCTTGATTCTAGATTCACTATGAAGTGTAAAATCTACTCACATCATAGTTCAAAATTCATCTATACTCGGAACCTTAGGCAACCTGCTGGCCAAAGTTCAGACCCTCTGATATGGCCTTCTGCTTATTCATTGTCTTTCAAGGAGCCTCTTACCAAACCCAGTGGTGCTGGTTTTTCTAAACCTGATGTTTTACGGTATGATAAAAGGGCCCAAGTGTCTTTGCTTTTTCTCCTTCCCATCTGCTGGACAGGCTCAAAGAACCCTCACGTCTCTTCCCTTTGTGATTTAGTAGTCTGTGCGTGTAGGACTGATGAAAATGCACCATTCAGAGAGAAGCACTGGTTTGTTTCTACTGTACATTTCAAACATTTTTAATGCTAAATTACTCCTATCTTTTTCTTACTGTATGTATTGACACTAACACAGAAGAGCCGAATCCAGACAGCACTGAAATTAAAAAGAGCTTAAGAAAGACTTCTCATCAGATGCTGTACACAGGACTTTCAGCATGAGCCAATACTCCAGAAAGTGAGTGCAGGGTGTGTTTGTACGTTGACCTGTACATGCCCAGACGTTCTGTGTGCTGGACAAATAAAGGATGGCGCTGACATGCAGCTCAGTGTGCACACCTGGTAAATCCAGTCAGAAACAAAACGAGGAACATGATGTTTAAGTTTACGTATCTATTTGATGCCATGCTAAAAATATTAACTGTTATTTTGACACAGAATTGTGCTGCTTTCTAACTCCAAAACCAGATTAGACCATGCTGAATGCTAAAACAATGCAACATTTTTATCACCCTTGAAGTGATGAAGCACAGACTCAACCTTAATTTTTTACCTCTTTAAAAAAACAATAAAATCTAATCTGTGTTTGAAAATAAAAGATTTCCTGTGATTTTCTAATTCACCTCTTTCCTTGTCCCCAAATAATATGTAATAAACAAGTTGCAAGCCTATTTCCCTCTCCACAAACTGAAAAGAATTTCTAAGGTTGTTACTACCTAGTACTTGAATCACATCCTGAATGGTGCCTGACATCAGCAATCAGTCAGGTGGTTCTATGACAAGATTTGGTTTTATTGTATAGCATGCCTAACAGTTTAATTTTTTGTAAATGAAGATCTAATAGTAGCTGTGGTAACTGTATTGCTGTCTCTGAAGTTGGACCTTTTTTACTTTTATTGTATCTAAAGGTGTTTATTTCCTTCACTGAGCAGCGTTGTTTCATATAGGCACGTGCATGCCAGGATGGCTGCACTGGGCCAGACAAAGTGCTAGCCCAGTCCTTGGTACGTCTCACCATGGATGTCAGAGGAGACTACGAAACCAAGCTGAGCATAAAATAGTGTTACCCCAGTAAGCTCCTCCAGAGCCCACAGATGTGTAATTGAGGGATGCCCTGAGCCAGTGGTGGTATCTTTACCCAAACTCTGTTCTGATCTTGCTGCTCAGAAATATAATCTGGGAGTACTGTATCTGAGAGAGCACAGCTGATTAAAGAATGAGTTAATAACCCTGTCATGAATGTGCTAACCAAGTGGCAGAGTTGGATCATAATTCACTTCCCCTGAAGAAATCACAAGAGATTAAATGTTCCATATTTCTTATTTTGAGTGGAGATGATGAACAATGATACTGTCAAATGCTACATGAACTGTCAAATGCTCTACGTTCCCCACACTTTGCTTCTAACTTGAAAGACAGAGAATCAAAATTACTTACAGTCAGCATAAGAAAGATATGTTTGTTTTCAGACTGGCACTTTTTGGAGCCTCAAATGGTATCAAGAAGATTAGCAAGAATGTTTTTATAAAAGGCTCTGTTTTCCCTGTTGAAGTGTCTGGGTTCAAACACGGTGCTTGTGTTGGACTTACCAAGACGTGTTTTTCAGTCTAGTTCCTGAAAGACAAACTCCTGCAGACCAAAGCCATTACCCCCTGCTCTTCCTGGGCGCTGATCTTACAAGGGCAGAGAGAGGACTGCAGACAAGGCTGACAGTTTGCACTGGCTCCCCTGCACCTGCGCTCAGCTGGGGATTGCATGTTCTCTGCAGGCAAGCCGAAGAGCTTTCCCCAGGGGCTGTCCAATGAAAATTTAAACCTCAACCAGTTTTTGATGTTGTTACTAGGACGTAAACAGATAAAACATGGGGGAAATACTTGGAGATGGAAGATACAACTATTATTGCACTACATTTGTTCATTGCAGTTTTCTTACTTTTCTCCCAAGACTTTGTTTGCTGCAAAAGACAGAGTTAAGAGTCCTGTAGAGAGCCTGCATCAATCTCTCAGTATATGTTGCCTCCTTATGTTTTCTGTCAGCAGACTTGAAAAGAATAAGTGAAAAAATGAAGTTAGTTCTTGGTATACATGGAAAGAATAAAGTGTATTGGATGAGAGGGTAAAGTGGACAGAGCTTAACAGGGTCCTTAATTTATGATGATTTTTTCTATTTATTTTCACAACACTAGATGTGGTGGAGATGAGTCAGGACTGAACTTGGCTGAACAGATATCATTATATGGATAAATGCTGCTTAGGGCCTTTATAGTGGCTGTGAATCCAGCTCCTAGCAATCCCCTCTCAAAGTCTGTTACAGAGATGCGCTGTATAGAAGGATTTTTACTGCAATTCCCTAGATACAGGTCCTGCAATTTTGACTGGCTTTTAGGTACTCCCTGAGGGATATGTTACCAATTTCCTTGTACCTTCTGCTTTTCCAGGCACCTGGATGAGAGTTTCAAAAGCTTGATAGAAATTAGTGCACTTGGGGCTGCAGGTCTGTGCCAAAGTACTGTGAATATCTAACATGCTGTGTTAAAGCTTAGCAGCGAGATGGAAACCTTTCAATTCCATTGCACTTTCAACTGTTGCCAACCTGGCACTCCAGCGTGCAAGTTTTGAATCAAGCCTGGTGTATTTTTTTTCCAGGCAGACTTTTTTCCTTACTGTAAACTGGCTGTTCTATTTCCGAGTAACACTTCATTTACAGCATAAAAGGTGGCTTGAAGGAGCTCTAGGACAAGCCTTTGGTGACCTAAAAAGAAGAAATAATTTCTTACTAACTACATTTTTCCTGTATGCACATTTTTGATATCAGAGAGATGAACACAAATACTGGATATTTATTTGCCTTTTTCTTACATCTGTTACTGAAATAACTGAAATGTTCTAAATAATGAATATAAGAAAGGGCACCAAGTGCTTCATAAGCAGCTAATGCTTTAGAGAGTCTCTGGATTTTAATGTTGAGTTTCTGGCACCAAGAGGAATTTTGTTTTCACAAAGTATAGTTCATCAATCTGTTTTTCAGGGGTCCAATACAGCAAATTAGGGGCTTTTTTGTATCTTCTGGGATTTTTCAGAAAGGAGTACAGTCAGGGCAAACTCAATACCTAGCACCAGAAGTGAAGAGAGTATTTTGTTTTGTAATTTTCTTTCTATAATTATTCTAGCTGCTTACTCAAACATTTAAGAGCTCCAGCTCTTTATTTAATGCTCTGTATTGGCATTGGAGATAGATCTCTGATCAAGACAAGAAAACTTAAATACAATATATGGATATATGTGATTCTGTGTTTGTTACAGAGATGGAAAAGGAGAGAGAGACCCTCAGCATTTGTCTGGGACTCAGTGTGCTAATAATGTGCTGGTTGCAAGCAGCTGATTCTCCTCAAGTATGTCTGACCTAGCAGATGCCGTGAAGTTAGGGAGCTATGACCTCAAGCACTGGCTCATGGAGAGGCTGGCTCTCAAAGAGAAGCTCCCAATGAGGCAGTCAGAGAGAGAAAATAAGAAAGAAAGAAAGATGGTTTTATTTGTTGCGTCCGGTTAACCGGTAACAAAACAAGCAGAAAAACATACACAATTATATCCTGAGTTTCAAGAGCTTCAGTTCCAAACTTTGTTTGACCTGGTTACTCTGGGCTGGCTTTAGAAAATGAAATGCTGTCTTTCCTCCTTCGACTTGGAGACTGTTTCCTGCCTGGGATTTATGGCTAGTGGTGGACCTCAAAGCACTGCATAATGTTCAGTATCAGAGGAAGTGAAGTAGATTTAGCTGCAAACACAAACTGAAAAGGGGGTTATCAGCAGATTTCTGCAGCGCTTGTGTGTCTCACGTGTAGCAGGCTTTAAGGAATTTTCTCCCTTCTTCTTCTGGCTTGTTTATGCTCAGTAATTTGCATATCTGGGGATTGTATGCTGTGGTCAAAATGTCATCAGTTAAAATTTGAGCAGTTTTAAGCTGGTTATAGGGCTCTAAAATATTCCACATTGATACAATCTTGTTCCTGTACAAAATAAGGACATTGGCTATTTCTGCTGCAAATGTTTCATGTTTTGGGGGTTTTGTGGTTTTGGTTTGGTTTGTTTGGTTTGTTTTTTTTTTTTTTTTTTGGTAGGTTTGGGCCCAAAGTAGTGCTTTCTATTTTAGACATTTCAAGCTTGCATTTTCTTGTCAGAATGTGTGAACAGATTATGGTACATACAAAACCTGCTGCTCATAATCCACAGGAAAATCAGATAGCAGAGCACTGAATGACCCGTGTGGTTTCAAACTGAGCTTAACCAATGGCAGCAGAAATTGTGCTGGACAAGTCACTGGGAATAAGACACATAGCTGTGTTCATTGGGATGAATGTAAATACAGGAGTGGTAACATTTTTTCACTTGCAATTTGAGAATTGAAATATAAAGTGCTAAAAGATTATGAGTTTTAAAATTTCTTTTAGTGAGAGTCTCGTAACTGATGCAGAACTTAGGACAACCAGTAACATTCTGCATTTGTTGTTATTGCACTTTCCTTGAAGTACTATACAGATATCACTGAATTCCCAACTCTCCTGTGCACACTGGAATAAGCCTGCATGCCAGTGCCTTCCCTCCTAAGCACTCCGTTTTCAGCCCCTCCAAAAAGCCTGATTGTTTTTTGGAAATCACTGAGCATCCTTCCCCAGGCCACTGTATATATCTATATATGTATATATACAAATATGTATACAGCAGGTCACTTTGCAATAATCACTGGGAAATTCTGGTCCCTGTACATTTTTAAGATGTTGGCTGCTTTCAGGAGGGAGAATACACAGCCAATGTACCACAGTTGCTTGGGTGGAACCCCACAGAAGAGTTCAAGCCTTTTAGACCCTCCAGAAAAGTTGTGCCTGTGGTCTTATTATACTTGAGCACTTTGGTTGCCTCTTTCTTTTGTTTTTGTATATTCCATAGGAATAGAAAGCCACTGCTGTTTCTCAGCTTGTATCATAAAAGAAAAGCCAAACTTCTAGTAAGAAAACATTTACACAAAATGCTAAGTAGGCATAAGTTTCTGGTTCTCACAGTAAGCCTCTGCCTACCTGTAGTTTTTGGATATAAAGCACAAGATGTGGCTGAAGGAGAACCTGTGTTAAGGGGAAAAAGCTTTACCAGATCTAGAACAGGACCTCAAGGGGAAGAGGGTTTAATTCCAAATGCCACATAGAACGTGTCATTGCCCTTCTTACTCCTCACACTTCCCCATGGATTACTAGTTACTCTTGCCTTAAAAGGCATGTGGCAAGGCAAAGTTAATAATTTTAGACTCTTATTATAGCAATGTGGGTCAAACAGCATAAAAGGAGTGTAAGAGGAAAAATGAATCAAGCTTTATTACTGATCAAGAAAAGCTCTCTTTGAACTTGAGGATTACAGAGTAGGGTAAAATATTTGAGAATGTAAAGGCTGTGTCTTTGGCACTTGATATCTAAAGCTCTCAGCATGAGAACTGAGACCATAGAATCCCCCAAATTTAGGTGTTTGCCTGTTATCTTCTGTCACAAGCCTAATCACCTAAGCAAGCAAGTTCTTAAATACATATTTAACTTCAAAAGCACATGAAAAATTATACTGAAATCAGGTAAATTTTGCTGGATTGTGGTCTTATGATTCCAATAGTAAACTTAATTTGAAGAAACCTGAACTTCACCTTTGTTTTTTCTTAGAGAGGGAAAAAAAGCATTGTTATCTCAACACCGTTTCATTCCTCTGTGTGAGTAATGTATGTGGGGAAAAGTTCAGTGCTTGTTACTCTTCCTAACACTCAGACTATTTTAGAGCAGATAAAAAAAGGAAAGAACCATCGCTGAATGAGACTCTGTGTCTGTTTCTTAGGATGGCTCTCCTCTTGCTGTGGAAATACGTGTGAAAGCAAAAGAGACATCTGCGCCAAACAACCCAGTAACCCAGAAATTTCCTGTCCCATTCTTTCCTATGGAGAATGCAGGGATTTTGGAACTCTCAAGACAAGCATGCATCTATATTCCCATCTAAGACAACTGTACAGCTGCCAGGATTGCAAGATGCCACAGAGTGTAATTTTTTTCTCAGACTAGGAATGGATAATCCTGTCTTTAATTTATACATTAAAAATATATTTGGGAAAAAATCCATTAGGTTATCCATTGAAGTCAGATGTAAACAAACATGGACATTTTTTTTTGTCCTAGGCTGTATGATTGTTCCATTGAAACAGAGAGTTTGTGACAGTTTTTGCTGTAGTGCTTTACAACCCTTGCTCACATGCACCGGAAACACTAAGAAAAAAGACTGATTGGTGAGGGTGGGTGTTGTCTTTTTCTTCTGGTGATGATGTAAGGTTACATAAAACTGGAAGTAAACACTTGTCTATCACTAAGGACAAAGATGTTTTTCTGCTGAGTGAACTTCAGATGCAATTAAACCAGAGCTGTGATACAGACTGGGATGAATGGTCGTAGGAGACCTATGGAATTACTGATGTAACAAAGACTTTCCTGGCAGCTGTGGAAGTTAGAGACTGTACACCTATGGCTTTGCTCCCATTCAGTTTGAGAACTGGCAGACATCCCATTTTTGTCCTGCACAGCACCCTGATGCCAACTGTGGGTTGTCCTCTAGTGCAGCCACTGCTTTTCCTTGGGAGCATTGCTCTCTGGAAACAGTGCCTGTGCAAAAACTGACCAATTTACTTTTCTACTATATCTTATTTCTTCAGCTGTGCAGAAATAACAGTAAGTACAGAAAGGCTGTACCAAGTGACATTTACCTGGGGAGCACTAGGACATTGCTTTCTGGATCCTGACTAGAGGTAAAACCTTATATGCAAGGTTGGCCAGAAGAACTCTTAGAATGCACCTTGTTGGACTAACCAAGGAAATACACTCCTCTCTCTTTTCTTCTCCCTCCCCCTGCACCTCTTTCATTGTATGGCAGTGGTAGAAGGAAGGAAAATGAAAGACAGGAATAAAAATAAAAGATCAAGGAAGTTGATATGATCAGACTAAGCAACTGATATTTCCCATTGTATTTAAAATCCGAGCATTAAAAAATGTTGAAAGTGTAGGTGTGCAAACACTATCTGGCTGCATTGATGTGAACTGAGCTACCCTGCTGTGACGTGCTGCCAGTGTCTGCGTGAGAACACTCCATCACTAGGACCAGTTCAGTAACCAGTTCTGAGAAAACAGTGTTTTAAATAGCACCTTATTAATACCTTGTGCTTGTCTTCATAGTTTGAGATTTTTTTCGTTTTCTTTTCTTGGCAATAGATCTGCAGATATTTTTGTTAAAGAGTACTTAGATTCTGTGATGGAACTGTACCCTCTTACAGAAGTTAAAATCAGTCAGCTAGGGTTTTTGCGTGGAAAAAATAATAATCTTAGGTTCCAGTCTTACAAATGGATTCATGCAGGATGACCTGTGGCACAGTTGGAAATTCCCTGAAGCTTAAGGAAAATCTTTATATAAACAAGTATCTAACTGAAAATTCAAGACCTTGTATGTTTTGTCACTTACTCTAAGACCAGAGCTGTACTGACATGTCTTGCTATTTGAAAAGGAGCATATTTAAAATTCAGTCATTTATCATTAATGGAATGTCTATTAATTTTTAAATTAGATTTAAATATCAGCCTTTCCTCAAGTAAGTACTGAAGCAAACACATATGTTCAGAAAGGCAAAAAGAAGATAAAGAAATTTGCTGTATATTGGCTTGGGATCATTTGTATCAACTGGAGCACAACTAAAAAGATTCCTTCTCCCAGGTCTCCAAGAAGTAGGCATGAATCCGATAGAAACATCTGTGACTGGAAAATGTGCTATGCTCTGGCCAAGCTGTCACTGCAGAGTGAAATATGGGGTAAGTGAAAGTACTGCCCAGAAAAGCGAGTGGTAGTAAAGATATACAGATGTGTGAGAGAGGGTTCTTTTCTGCTCAGTGATACCTCCTGCCAGGGTAGGCCAGGGAAAGAGAGGAGAGGACAATAAATGCTCAGGGCTGAAAGGAAAATAAGGGGGAAAGAGAAGGAAATCAAGTGGCAACTGAGGGACTGCAAAAAACACTATCAAAAAAAAGACAAAAAATGTTTTGTCAGCATTCAGGTTTTTTTCTTACATTTCTCACAACACATTGCTAAGTCACCCTGATATGTCAGCCAGCCAGCTGGCACCCTGTCCTGCAGTATGCTAGCTGACAAAAAGAGGAGAGTAATGCATTTTAGGAATGGCTGAACCAAGCACAGTATCTGTATGCAAAACTATAAGGTCACCTCCAAGCTCATTTAGCCTACAAGTTAAACAAATGTAACGGATGTTCCTTCAGATGTATGACTGTTTTGAGTTGTCCAGCACAGATTTCCCACTAATCTGACAATATATTTCTGGCCAATTCATTCTGAGAGGGCTAAAATCTGCATTGGTTATTCTGCTTGTGTAGGTAAGATCCTGTTAAGACCCTGCTACCTGTTTAGATTTGGGCTGTGAGGAGGTCAAAAGGGTGATCTGTGAAAATAAAGGTTGGTCAGCCTCTCTTCAAACAATTTCCCTGTTTATACACAGTAAGTGAATGAGCACACGAGAGAAATGCAGAGTGGGTAAACTGGACGTTCTCCTAGTTCTTTCACAGATTAAGATATTAAACTGAATTAGAAAATAACACACTGAAAAGATTTAAAGGAAATATGCATTATACAATGCATAGTTCCAATCTTTGGCACTCACTGGGACTGGGAACCAAACTGCATTCAAAACCCGAATCAAGGATTTATAAAGAGTGAGAACTATGAGTTAGGCATAGTAAAAACTCATCTGCAATTAATAAAAAACAGTATTCAGCAGGACATGTGGCAACTGCAACTCATAAAAAAATGTGACAAAGATATACTTTATGATTTTACATGCATGAAAAGATTTTTAAAAATTTCTTGAAGTATCTGTTTAGTCATTGCTCTTTACTAAGAGTGATCCCTCTTTTGAGGCTGTTTCTGTCTAACAGTCTGAGGAAAGGTGCTGGGTCTCTCCAAACTCTTGGCAGTATTGGCAGAACTTACAGCTGCTGTTACTCTGATGGTGGAAGATGATGACTCTATGGAGAGGGTTGGAAACATGGATCAAGAGTGCAGGATTCCATGGGAACATGGTTGCAGACAAAGATGAGCTAGTGAAGGAC
The DNA here is from genome assembly GCA_013397975.1 of Machaerirhynchus nigripectus. NCBI lineage: Eukaryota > Metazoa > Chordata > Aves > Passeriformes > Dicruridae > Machaerirhynchus > Machaerirhynchus nigripectus. The sequence continues at coordinate 889,906 of VZRQ01008852.1, read as the reverse complement.
TTGGTGAAAACCAAGATGCTCACAGGAAGAGGACACTGGCAATTATGCTCGTGTTGGGGGAGAGACAGAAGAGGATAGAGTCAGAGTAAGGGAGAGATCTAAACTTAAGTGGCATTGTGCTGCTATTTTAGTCAATCTCCTGGAACTGCAGGGTTATTTACTGGAAATCTAGCCTGAAAATGCATTCCTTGTGTAATGCTCCGAGTAGGAAGCCACCCCAAGGGATGTGAATTACCAAATACTGTGACATGATGGTGTAGAAGATAAACCCAAACAAACCATGACTCTCAAAGGCATATAGCTAAATATTTATTTCAGAGTCAATTGAAAAAAAAAGGATTTTCACCCAGCAAGAGCACACAGCATAACTACAGGTCTAACTTGGCTCTGCTGTTTGCTCATGCTGTGTTCCCAGACAAGACAGATTCAGTGTTTGTAGACCTGGGGTCTGCATTAGGGTCAGTCCTGCCTGAGTCAGGTAACAGAAAGGGCACTTTCCACAGCACTTAACAGTGCAACACCTATTCAACATACATTATGGAAACCATAATCCAAGTTTATTAAAAAATTATGTGGAACAGACAGGATTTATAATTTACACTAAATTTACACAGATGTTTAATAATTAAAATTCCATTTAATTCTTCAACCAGTCTCAAATTAAGGCTCCCTGGAATTCATCCAGTAGTAATGTGGCAAACTTGCCTTTCATGAATTCGAGACTTACCACAAATCAATCTGTTACTGACAAGCAAATTTTTGAACATTTGGATTTCTTCAGGGAAGTTTTGTGAACATTTATTCCTCTCATTTAATATGTTCAGTCATGAATAACCACAAGGATGCAAATGCAGTTTTTTGAGAATATAGTCCTCCTGAATGAATAAATCTCTCAGTATTTATCTTCATCAGTGGACAACTTGATAGCTGGTCTCTCCATTTTATTTTTTTATACATCACAGAAACTTTGTGTGTTAGATAACATGCTATGATAGCCTAACAGATTAATTAAAATTCTTGGCTACCAAAGGAACAGTAGTGCAAACTTCTATTTGTGTAACTTCCTATTTGTACATGTAGAATTCTTGCTATAAAAGGCTGATTTTTTTGGCATAGCAGTTTAAAGATGAGCAGATTTTATGAATTTAACCATGGAAGTCTCTTACCAATTTTCTACATAAAAAATAAAAGGAGATACTAGGACAGAGTCAATTCCTCAACAGTGGCTATGAGTTTTTGGTCACAAGCTTACTGTGTTTAACTGGCTGCCAAGGCAAGTCAGCTGTAAGTGGCAGTTACTAAGTTTCAATAATTTTGATTCTGAAGAAAACCTCAAGAAAGGTATGGCTAAGAGGATGGTGCATGGAAAAGGTTTTTTGATTAGTGTTATGAGTTTACAGAGACCCACAGGCTTTAGAGAGGTAAATGTCATGATCCCCACTTTACAGATGAGAAACAAGTTGCTGTTTTTGGATACGCTGTCATTATTAATGCAACCCTGAGGCACGAGACAATTTAGTGCAAGAAGGATGTTTCTCTAAGTGTCCTAGGTTTGGGGCCTGATTCATTTGCTATGAAGCAGTCACTTCTGTCTTCCTGTTAGGACTGCTGCCATAGGGCCCCTGACGCTGCTGAATCACCCCCTCGTGCTCATACACACTAGTAATATTTATTAAATGGGACACTTATGTTAACAATCATTGCTTGGCAGTGGAGAATACATGGCAGGAGATATCTTTAGTATCAAGAGGGTTGTTACCCAGCAGGATACATCACTGCTTGAAAACAGAGGTTTATGGCTATTGAGCTGGCTGTTTACTGATTGGCATCTAGAGAAAAAACCTGGATTACTCATAAGGGGCCAATTGGTGTGTTATCATCCCACTCTACCCTACTTCTTTAAAGTTCTGCAGTTTGCTGCAATACTATCTAGAACTACAAGGTTCTGATATAAAATCAGAAGCAACTGCAAAACCACACGTACTGTTCTGGTTACTAATAGGAATAGAGCAGTACTAGAAAATGAAGAAGTATTGGTGAACACAAAGAGTAAGACACAGACGAGGCATGCCTGTAAATCAAAAGAACTGCAAGCTGAAAGCAAGAGAAGCTTTGTCAGAAACAGTGGGACTCGAGTGTCCAGTTTCCTAAGGTTCCTTTGAATTTTAGCGAGGAATGGAAAGGTTACTGCACTCACATACTCATTCTGAGGCCCAGCATCTCTTGGAGGCTTTGTGGGGAATAAGGAGTGCTCAGGTGTCTGAAAACCAAGAGCTACGGGATTTGGATCAGGGTCTGTTTTTCAATCTTGTTGTCTAGGTAAAAAAGAAAGGGCCACAAACCACATCATTACCAACATTATAAATGGCTGTAGGTGAAGTCTGCTCTGGAAGCTCTGCTCTGTGCCATTAACCAACATGACTTCCTGCTCAAAATTCCTTCTTTTCAAGAAGCCATGAAGCAGAGACTGACTGGAGAGAGAGAAAAGGCTGTTTTAGCTACTTTAGGGCTTGGGTTTCCATGAGGGAATAGGACTTTACTACAAAAGAAATGCTTTGTTTGAAGGGGGAAGAAAAATCCCCAGACTCTTGGAATCTCACTCCTTGAACATGAAGCTATTCTGTTCCTGTCATGCTAAGCTTCAGTTTCTGCTTTGCAGTCCTTGAGTCACCAAGTGACCAGAGTCCAAGCTCTTCCACATCCACTCACATACTCTTCTGCTCTGTTTGCCTCCCACTTTGTTCCGCTGGGATAAAGAATTGCTATTTTGCTGGGAGAAAGAATGTCAATAATTATGTGCAAGATGAGTTCAGAACCTGCTTACTGGAGGTGCATGCTTTAAGTAGGAGCATTCTCTAATTAGAAGTCCCAGAACTGCCTTTTGGGTGTTTTTTTGGGGCTTTTTGAGCCTGCACTTGGAATTTGTGGAGGGAATCTCTGGGTACTCTAATCCAGACTCACTACTCAGAGCTTTGCTTAGTTAGCATTACAAATACTTAACAGCATTCTGGCATTGTAAGTAAGTGTATGTGAGAAAAAAATCCAACCAAACAAAAGATTCAGAGATGTCTTGTATAAATCAGCAAGAGAGGGTTCAGGATTAAAAAAAAAACTGTCCAGAAATACAGAATGTTCAGGAGGTTATGAGCATCCAGGTCCATCGTTTGGACTCTGTCCGTTTTGTAGCTGCAAATTCAGTGCTGGGCTGGGCTCACACACTGAACAGTTTGCTCAGGCAGGTTCAAAGATCCTCTGGTCTGGAGCTGGGATCCAAATTACTTCCAAGAATAACTTATATTTACATTTTCCCCCCTTGTCCTCCAAGGCCCTAACTATTCTGCTCTTGGCTCGGGAAATATGAATGGACATCAAAGGGGATCTTCTATATTAAGACAATGTGTATCAGTCCCTACATAAAAACAGAGAAGAAAAAAGTCCTTTCTATGTTTTGAAATGATGATCTAAATTTTAGAGCAAATTCTCTGGGTGTCACGGGCTGGTGCTGCTTACTGCGCCATGTAGCAATGAGAAATGAATGACTATCGTGTTATGTTTTCTCTCTCCTTATGTACCATAATTCATGGTTTCAAACACCATTTCCTGAAGCTAGAAACCTAGCAGAATAGACGGGACAAAATCCAGAAACAACATACCAGCTATTATGAGCCATAGCTTTCTCTCAACATAACTACATTTCTTTGGTCTTTATTCTAATTTTTAGCTTAGGCAGGCTGAGGTGATAGTGCTGAAGTGTTGTGAGACCGCAGAGTTATTTTTCTTAGCTGCTAAGATATGGTGGATGTGTGTTAGGCAGAACATATATTCTTCCAGGCATGTCTCAAAGGGCCTGGTCGTAGAAGTGTTTACGTGGAAACCACAACTCTCTGAGGAAAACAAAATTAGGGAGGAAAATTTCTGTCTACTTGCTAGAATTTACTATAACCTCTGGCACCAGCTTATGTTCCATAAAGCTTGATTTTTTTTTTTTTTTAATGATATATTATAAGCTAGAGAAAGGTGTGCATTGAAAGTACATGATCCTGTGCTAACCAGGGTTTCAGCTACACTGCAGAAGGAGTGTTCTTCTGTTGGGATATATCCAACAGATCTGTACTCCTTTGGAGTATTGCTAACTGAAAGAAGATACATAATGAAGGCAGCAAAAAAAATACTCCAGCAAAGATGCATTTTAGCTGATGATGATTTGTCAGCCATCCTGCTGACATCAGTCAGGGCTATGCAGCTGCTTGAAGGATGGTTGGCTTAGGTGTCTTTGCACAAGGGAGGCCTCAAAACTTAGCCATCCCAGTTAGTTTTTTCCATGCTGCGGAAAGAAAGGAGTTTTTTCTTCTCTCTCTGGATGATGTGTGTAGGATGAAACAATTCTCTCTGGAACTGGTAGGAAAGCACAGGCAGGAAGAGATGTTCTTGAGAAGATCCTCGATTTTAGGGAAGAGAGTGGTGAACGGACATCTAATGCCTCCCCATCTCTCTGGGTACAACAGAGGAAATAAAAAAGACTGAGCAGAGCTGCATTCTGGTAGAACAACACTGGCATGATGGCAGTAACAGTATTTCAAATAGTGAGCAGCAAGAGGCTCAATTGCAGTTACAGGAGGGTTACGCACCTCAAATTTCACTTGGGCATTTTGTGTGTCCCTGTACCCATGGCACGTTGTTTGCTGTCTCCCACTTTCCCCTCTGCCACAAAAAGAGAGCCCAGTTCAGTTTATCTTCGTAATAAATTCCACATCCAAAGTGATGGGAAAAGGCTCGAAGCCTACTATGAACAGAGGACTAAACTGAGATTCCTGTCCCAAGGGCCCAAGGAACACACTGTGAACAGCACATCTCACCACACTTGGCCTGCTGATCTCCCAGGGCTCTGAAACCTGAGCCTGGGTGAGCTACAGCGGGATTTAGAGCCTGCACGCTGAGCAAGGACCTGCTCTCCTGAAGCCCCTTCTTTCTCTCCTGGTTTTAATACATTTTCAGTTCTAGTTACAATTAGAGCCCTCTTTTTCTTCCTGTCAGATTCTCCCTCTCAATACACACAGATTAGTTTTACTTCTTAATGCCTGGGAATGCACAGGCATACATATCTGTATCTTTAGATAGACAGGAAAGAAAAGGCCCAAGTAATAAAGCCCAAATCCACCTTGAAAGCTCAATTTCAACCCAAACAGTGGTTTAGCCATTAATAATGAGATCCTTAAGTCAGAAAATTTAAATCAAGGCGAGAGCCATTTTTCTTATTTTGTAAGAAGCATATGAATAATTTGAGTGGAGGTTCCATGCTTACAGAGTGTTTTAAAAAAATTCAGGACAGTATATTTCCTCATGACAAGGTGTAAAAGATAAATTTGTCTAACTAAAATATCCACAGCAGAGAATCTTTAGAGGGGAAGGTATAAACTTGGTCTCAGCAGGCAGAGCTCTGCATTCCAATTCTTTATCTGACTGCAATAATCATAATGATGAAATAGAACCCAGGGAAATCCTCATTATATGAGAGAAACATCGTAGAATGCTGTTTCCCGGAGCTGGCTTCAAACCAGAATCTCTTGTGTGGGTGAGACTTTAAGGATTCCTTTAAACATGAGCTGGATTGCAAGGCATCTGCAGAGCATTACTGCTCAGATCCCTGGACCACCACTTCTGCATATGGATGGTTTCAATGCATCTATTGGCTTTTTGAGGGTTTTTTTTTCCCACTGATTTAATGTTGTACCATCTTCTCTTCACCAAGGGAGTGGTTTCCTCATTTGTGATGTGGTAGCTTTTGCTAGTTTTGGAATTCCATCTTGGAAAAAACCCACATCAGCGTCTACAACATGTTGTTATACTTATGTCTGAACCAAAAATCATTTGCATTATCTACTCAGAGGGGAGTTACTACTTTTATCTGTGACTGAACTTTACAACTTGACTGGCCTGTTTTTTTATGCTGCTTTCTTATACTAAAAGCTTCTAATAGGAGAAGTAAAAGTTACCTGACATGGGATAAATGTTGATGGAGCTGACTGTATGTAAATTGGTATTAGCAATTTATTTAAATGCGCTTTCGGTCTTGACTCAGCCCCAGAAAAATGAGGCATTAAACTGCCCACACCACCACGTTCAGCTGCACATTTGCAAGCAGGCTTCCTTTCCGAGGGTGTCTGCTTGAGCTATGGAAAGAATTCCCTGGCTGGCAGCAGCCTGGAAGGCAGTAGAAAAACACAGACCAGAGGCGCTCTCAGCTGCACAGCCCATGCAAGGGCTGTTCATCACAGAGTTAAAGTTCAGAGCTGCAACGTTTCGCAGCTGGGTTCACAGTGGGGACTGCTGTTGTTTACTTTAGGGGAATATGGAGGCACGCAAGGGAGGAGGGAGTCACTCCCCCATGCGCTCCCAACTGCTCGACACCCCGCTGCAGCCCTGTTCTCAATGATTTATGCAGCTGCTGGATGGGGTCTGGTTTCAGGGGATGTGAGCTGCAGGAGCAGGTGGGACTCCCAGGCAAACACTCCAGACCCAGGACAAAACAGAAAGAGAAATCCGTCCTCTTCCCAGGGTGGTGAGGGATCTGACAAGGAAGTACTTTGTGAGCTTAACTTTCCCCTATGACGCCAGCCCCAAGGATCCCTGCAAAGCCACCTGCCACTTCCAAGGTAATAGGAGTCTGTGTAAAAATTCAGGACAACCAGTCCGAAGTGTAAGAGCAAATGTTGCTGCTCTGCTCAACATCTAAGGTCACTAAGTGCAGTAATTTTTCTGTGTGTTAAAAGTTCTTTGTTTGGGTCTGTGTACATGCACATCCTTTCAACTCATCAACTCTGACATGCAGCACTTGCCAAGCTAGGATTTTAAATTACCTCCCACATTAGCTGTGGCATAAAGAGGGACAGGATGCTCTTTATTTACTGCCATTATGGGGATTCTTCTCCAGGGCTTGCTATGGATGTTTTTACAATTTAAAGTAATTTGTAATTTAAAGCCACAGTACCCAGGCCAAGGATAACAACAGTTTTTCTCTGGAGCTCTGTGGAAGTTCACATCCTCTGCTTTGTATTTTCCTTCTCCCTTGCCTGCACTTGATGTGTTCTGCCAGTAGGCTGACATCAGATGTAATTTTCAAAGAACAGAAACTTCTGAGATATTAATTTCACATGCTGTTTTTTTATACTGAAGTGTGCACACAGGGAGATCATTCAGGGGCAAAAGCTGTGTGGTTGAGGATGGAGCTGGGAAGAGCTGCCTTCCTGGGAGATGCCTGGGACTGAATCTAGCTTTTCTCAGTTCATGCCTTACTCCTATGTGCCATTTAATAGTCTGTGGCAGGGACGGTGTGCTGCTCACCTCAGGCAGGGGCTGTGATGAAGGTCAACACAGATGGAAAGCCCTGTGCCTCAGCTTGGTTGGGGTTAGTGGGACCCTCCCACACATTCCAGGCTTATAAAAAGATCTGTTGGTATCAGTTTAATCTCTTGAGAGGAAAGATATCATTATTCATTTTCCAGTTGGGTTATAACTTCTATGTATGATATATTCCTTTAAAGATGGAGGTTGTGACTGTTTCTCTTGGAAGATGAAAGGTTATTGGAAGGAAGTCTGGACTCAGAAGAGGAGAAAGCTGGGGAAAAATGTTTTAGACCACAATTTCAAAGTGACCTCATTAGCCCCTCTAAGTGAGCAGCTCTCCAAGTCATGGCAGTGACAGACCATAAGACACTACTACATGTCAGGCCTGTCTGGCCTCCTGAATGCTTGGATATATTTTTTTCCCATGGCCTTCTTTGCACTCTTGCCAGGCCAAGATTTGTCTCTGTGAAAAGTTCTCAGGACGACTGGAGTCTCCTTTAGTCCAGCTCTGAGCTCCTCTCTGCTCTGTTAGTTTTGCTGATGCAGATGCTGGAGAAAAGCTGGCATGAAGTTACTGAATGAACCTTGTGAAAGGAGAGGGGGACACTGAGCAGTCTTCACGTGTGTGTGAACAGAAGGTGCAGCTCCTTTGGCTGCACTTTATGCTGAGGACATAAACTGTCAGCTTTATGTATTCATTTTTCTCATCTCTATGCACAGGTACAGGCTGGTTTCTCACTCTAAACCACTTCAAAGAACTGAAATTCTTTTTTTCTCATGGGTGATGCATACTTGGTAACTGGGCCCTATCAGTGCTTAAGAACTGTAACAGAGTTTTGAAAACTCTGCTTTGAAAACCATGTGTACATGTTACTCTGTTTTATCACTCCCTGCTGGCACCTTGCTCTCTAGCAAAAGGGACACAATGTTTGTAGCAGAGCCTGCAAAGCTGTGCTCAGCTCTGAGCTGTCTGCAGGAATCTACATAACCTCCATGCCCACATTTCTCTGTTCAAAAGGGGAAATAACTGGGATATGGAGGGCAGAAAATCTCTGCCACCAAATAGCTCACACTCGCATCATATCAGCTCTTGAGAAATAAAAACCTACCCTGTTATTATCAAGTTATTATATAGCTAGTCTCAAGACTGCAACCTAAAGGATGGGATCTCCACTTCCCTTTTTGTACAAGCGAGCTGAACTCCTGCCTCTTCTCGACAATACCTCAAAGAACTTAGTGCTAAAGAAGACCTGAAGTGGGTGTGCCTGGCTTTGTTTTCCAAAATAAGAAACACCTTTTGGGAACTTAGGTTCGTGTTTGCATGCTGTCTGCATCGTGACTTTTTGCCCTTTGTCATCCCTCTAAAGTCAGGCAATTCCACAAGAAGCGTAAGTTCTTTGCAGGCCTCTTCTGTGGGCTAGGTGATTGGGTTGATGCTTTTTTAATCAGTTCTTTGCATGCATCTGGATTTCCTAGTAGACTGCTGGTTTTCAGCTGGTTGTGTATTTTGGGAAGGGAATGTATAGGAACAGTCAATTAATAGTCATTTCAATGAAATAAACACCTATCTTAAATTTTCAGTACTTAGTTACATCATGTGTAAGTAAACAGTTTTGAGATGATATTTCTAAACAGACTCAGCAGTGTATAAGCCTGGTTGCTGAAATTGTTCTTAGTTTAGTTCAATGACCCTCAACAGCAGTTTTTGTTATTCTGGGCTGTAGGGTGATTATCTTTTCCTGCTAAGTTTGGAGTCCTCGGCACTCAGTTTGAAGAGGACAGAAATGTCTGTTTAAAGGGCAGTCTCATCAAAAACAGATGAAAGAAAATAGGAAAAAGTGGTGATTATATGAAGACTTTACATATTTGTCATAGGCTTGTCTGATTCCCATTTCTATATATGCACTGTCGGAAACACAATTCAAAAATTTAAAAATGTTACTTCTTGGGAATTTCAAGGATAATATCTTCATTGAGTACCCCAGAAAATTAGGGCTTGCTTTACAGCTTAATTCCATTTTCGTTTTCCTGGCAAGGAACACGCAAATCTGTTTTGCCTGTTTGCCAGGAAGAAAACAAAAGTCTATAACCTCACCTTTATAGAAAATTCCTTACTACTCATCTCCTTCCTTCCAAAGCCATTTGAACTCCTCTGATCAGTAATACAAAAATAGTGCTTGATTCATCCTAAAAGCATCTTTCCCTGGATTAATGCTTACTTTTCCCTTAGTGCCCATCTACCTGCCGGCCAGCCTGCTGCCTCCCTGTCTGCTCAGCACATCAAATGGTGCAGTGCCCCATTGGTCACTGGCTGTGTCAGCCTGGCATGGCACTGACCTGGGCAGGCAGGGAGGACACTATTACTGGAGGACAAAACCATATGTCTTTTTATAAATTGTTTTTTAGTACTCTGAAAGCTAGGATTAATAACAGTTTAATTCTCTCCCTTGCTATATTCAGCATATAGCCAGTGATCTTGTACCTTTCTGGTGATTTTTGCTTTCTATCTCTTGACGTATACATAATCTCTGCAGTCGATCATCTCCACATCTTCTCCTGAGGCCTCATCATGCTAACTCTGCATTTCAGGATTTTCTTCAAGAAAAACACAAAAAGTAGGTCTTATCTCCTGCTACCTCCACGTATTTTAGTTCTGCAATTAAACCTTTTCTCACTGTTACTTGCTTAGACCAAGATGAACAGCACAACCAATACTTTCTGCTGTAGCTGAAGCCAAAGGATAAACAGAATGAGTATTTCCAAGGTTCCTAATATTATGGGATAAACAATATGACCAATCGGGTCATTCCCAAATGGGCTACTTCCCATTGTTATTTTCAGAATTTTCCTTCCTTAACAAAACAGAAATCTTGCTCTTGTTTGCTAGGCCAAGCTTCAAACAAATGCAGAGGTACAGATTGATCGAAATGTTTTTAAACCAACTCGTTAGTGTTAGCAGAGAAGTCCAGCCATGATGAACAGACTGTGCTCCAGTGCTAGCAGGGGGAGCACAACAGCAGTGTTTAAAGGCAGGTGCTCATCAGTTTTAGCTGGCAACCAGCACCATAGTTCTGCTTACAGTTTCCTTTGAACTTCAGGGATCAGGTGTGCTGGGACACACAAACAGCATGAACATGAGTAATACTGATAGCAGTAAACATGAAGCATTTTAGTCGAGGACAGGTGCCAAACATGGCCTCAGAAGCATAGCCCAGGGTACAGTAATAGTATCTCAGCCTGTATAAAACATCTCTTCATTCAGATCTAATTCTGAATTGAAAACATTTAGGTCTGATATTTATATATGAAACATGAGGCTGACACAAGTCAAGAGAAAAAGCTGGTAAGGTTGTTCTTCAGTATGCTGCCAAAAGAGTATTTCATTCTGGATCACCGAGACTCACAGTCTTCCATAAGTGGTTCTAGGAAATGTGGACTGTGGATCTTTCAGCTCACTAGAAATGCACAAGCAGCTTAGTGTGCATTTAGGGGGAGAAAAGGGAGTGAGGCATACCTGCAGAATCACTGTTACAAAGGCAGCTTCCACTTTACCTGCAGCTTTTTTGGTTTATGCTAATTGATTTTATTGGAATAAAAACTAATGTGAGACTCAGGGATGATATCATGATCATTCAAAGACAAAGAAAATATTTCTAACCCACATCAATCTCCTTATTAAGTTCTCTTGACGACAGCAGCATAACCCTGTATTTATCTAGCATTGTTCAGACAGTATAGCTTTTAAGTAATCTATAACTTAACATTAAGGGGTAAACTCTTTCTAAATTATTGTGTTGAAGATGACACTTTATTTATAGGAAGGTAATTTCTCTCTTTTTTTTTAGTAAGCTTTTTGGTTTGTCTGACATACCTGATCTGAACCTTTATAGAATTCAAGCCTTAAGAATATTGATTGTTTTTTAATGTGGCTAAAACAATAGCTTTTTAAGGGCAAACATGATGAATAGGAGTAATTTATTTTACGTACTTAGCTTACTTAGTATTTGAACATAGTATTTTAGATCTTGCAACACTGTTCACTGAAGTACGATTATATTATAACAAACACATATGCAAAAAATCTGTATGTCTGACTTATTTAGGCTCATTTCAAAGCTTGGTGGAAGACACTGGAATTTCCATTGCCCTCAGTTAGACTTGGGCTAATTCATTACTGGTCATTTAGTGGAGTATGTGACTAAGTTTGTACACATGGTAAGAAGTAAACTCCATGGGTGCTGCTTTACAATGACAAACCAACACATGTAGGATAACACGGATTTGGATTACATCCTTTCTGGTAAATCAACAATACTGATCCTGATTTATGTGTTGCCTTAGAGTGGGTCTTTGGTTAAAAACATAAATAGTCTCAATCCTTCTAGGTGGCACAAGCTAATTAAGTGCAATTTTCCTTTCTTCCAAGAAAGCCCGATAGTTAACTCTTTCCTGCCTAATCTCAAATTGACTATTGTATTCCTGAGCTCCAAATGGGGCTACTGCATAGCTGACAACCTGTGCAGTGCTGTCAGGGTCAGCTGGGACAGTTTCTGCAGACACGGTCTGTAATAAACCCTGAGAGTCTGTCTTGTAGCAGCATCCCCCATACAGACTTCTCCTGATGGGCTCTAGCACATGCTGAGCCAGCAAAGCCCAGTGGCCAGCCAGCCCTCTTCTCTTTGTAGCAAAAGAAAAAGGGGAAGCCTCTACATGTGCTTTCATGTCACCCTTTTAGAACTTGCCAGATTAATATTAGCAGCTGAGGAAATAGTGGTCAGATCATGATCCAGGGAGGGATCTTGTACACTACTAACACAGACCTTGAAGCGGAATTACAGCTAAGGCAGAGACGGGTGGAAACAAATACGCTCCAAAATGCTGTGCCATCTTGAAACTGCAAGCTCCTCACAGACTCTGGCTTTCACTTGTGGTTTGCTCTTTATACAAATGAAAGAAGAAATATCTGTCCATGATGCTGAGGCTTCTAGTGTCTGCATTCAAGATCCAAGGACTTGTTTGCCTGATCATCTCTCAGAGAGGAAGCTCTCTCTTACTGTCAGCTTTGATGTCACAAGTCACATCACTAGACTTAGAAGACAGTCTGTTGAGCTATATGCAGGAAAGGATTATGATATAAAAACACAAGTGGCTGCTTTGGGCTTCATGGTTTGGGGGACTCTGCAGTTTTGTGTGACAGTGCAAGACAGCCTGTTCCGTTTGCTGACAAGAGTGCTCTTAGCAGAAGTAGCTGCTCCCCAGACCTCCACAAATTGAAAGGCCAGACTTAGCATTGCTGTTTCTTAAAAGTGACATAGCCACAGGGATGGATTTGTGACAAGATGGCAAAAGAACAAATCCCACCATAAAAGAACAACAATGAAAGGCCGTAAGGGGGGAAAAAATGAATTCCAGAGTGGGCTGATGTGCTTACGCAAGACAATTTACACAATCACAGCATTGTACAAAGAAACAAAGATATGGCCTTGGGGAAGCCACTGCCATTTTGTAAGTAATAGTTAAAAAATGCTTGCACTGACTGTACCAAGAAATGCCTGTAGAGGCAGGGGGCCTAATAAGGAGCAGCAGGCAGCACCCCAGTGGGTAAACAGAAAGACATGGGTCCCTGAGCACGAGACTGGCCCCTCGTACACACAAAGGGCTTTATGCAGAGTTGCATGCTCTGGCTGTACCTCCGAGCTGGGCAGCCTCGCACCCGTCTTCATGCAAATTCTTCTGGGCTGGACATATTCTTAGAGATGCACAAGAACAAGAGGTTTCACAGCAAGAGCTTCCATCCTCACTTTACATTATTGTTTGTGTCTCTGGTGTGTTGGGAACTCAGCATGCTCAGCTGTGTTTTTAGAGCAAGTTCCTCCAGCATGGCTTCTTTGTTCCTGTTCTGCTCCAATCTGCTTGTATTTAGGCTTCCCCAGCAGGGTGGGAAAACTCCACAAGTGTCAGTAAAAATTAGGTTTTGTTTTCGTCTTTCGAGTTAAGAATCTAGAAATGCTAAAAAAGTGCTTTGGCAATCAAGTGTTGTGGGAAAAAGGTGCTTTTGCAGCTAGAAGTATAAATTATTGGTGACTGATTGGGAAATTTGGTAGCTGACATTTAAAACAAGCAGTAACTTCCCCAAGGTCATCGAAGCAGAGTGCCTGACTGGATGAAGCAGCTTTTAAGTGCTGACCGAGTTTCCAAAATGCTGGAGATGAGGATTTCAGATCATGGGAATTCTAATTGCTGAGGTGACTTATGTGTTTGTGCAAGCATAGATTGGGATGTAAGCAAACAGTTGTTTTTATAAAGCAACAAATAGAATTTGGGAAAATAATCCATACGGAAAAAACCAAACGTATCAGGGTTTCTAAAGGAGCCTTAATGTATCAAGTACTCAGCTTCATAAAACTGCAGTAAGATTTGGTGGCAAAATCCCAATCTAGATGCTGTTTTGCTAGTAAATAAGTAAATATCCTATAGATTTCAGAAGCAGAATGACACTTCTGTAGATATATCAAACACAAGTTCCAAGGGATTAAAGAATTACCGTGAGCAGTTTTAAGTGAAGATTGTCAGGCTGTTAGAAAGGAAGTGGTGGTAGGTGTTGCTACTCATCTTCTTCCTAGTATTAGATGTGAGACTTCAGTTAAATTGTCTAAGAAGAAAATTCTGACCAGTAAGGTATGGTTGTCAGGTTAGGAAATGGCAGATATGCCACTCTTTCAGCTCTTTGAAGTCAGAGTGCAGAGAACACTTGAGAATATAGAGCCTGAAACACAGCAGCATCAGCTGAGGAAATGGCAAGTCTAACTCAACAGGCTGTTCCATTTTGGGCTGTGATTGTTGCTTTCTCCAAGTTTCCATCACCATCCTTCCTCTCCATTCTGCTCAGACTTTCACTCATATCTAGAACTGTGTAAATATCTACTACAGTCAACTAATGTGTAATTTCATGTGTCTCTACTTTCTGATTTCTTCATTTTCTAGTCAGAATAGTCAAAGAATGGCCAAAGATGACACAACAATCCTTCTCATGTCCCTAGCTGGACAAGCTCTAAAGCTGTGCTTCAGTTTCCAAGTCAGTAGGTTCAGCATCAGAGAGGAGCAAACCATGTTGGCACAGATGTGCAGGTTAGGTGGGATTTAGGTCTGTGGCAATGTAAAAGGGACCATTACTTTAACACTACTTACAGCATTTCAGATAGGTATACTCATGGATTCTTAGGTGCCTGTGCAGCTTTCCAACAGCTCTCAATTTAGCGAGAGTCTAAATTTAAGCCACCACTTTGCCACAGTGTCATCTTCAGCAAAGAATTTACTGGCACAGTGCGCTGCATGAGGAAGAGCACTGCTCTCCTGGTGCTTAGATCTTCATTATCTTTAGATTCTTCTGTACTAATAGGATAACACTCTTTCAAACAGATGTAGCTAAAACCTTGAAAATGTTTCTTCTCCTCCGCTGTGGTTTTTTTAAATAATATGGTAGACAGATATTCCTGTATGTGTGTCTGTGAGGTTATGCCAATTTGTTATTAGCCTGCCTGATAAGATACTCCAAATTGTGCTTGTGAATAGTGATTACAAATGGTTTTTGTTTCAGTTGAATATAAATCTCCTAGGATCAAAGGGCGCTATAATCAGAAAGATGCTACGAAAGAAATGTTTCCATCTCCTCCTGCCACGTGCCTTAAGGCTACAAAAGCAGTTCTCTTTCAACCCTGAAAAGAAATAGTAATAAAAAAGCAAACCATCAATTAGAATTTGGAATTGTCTTCAGTGTGAAACTTCATCACTGAGTCACGTAAAATGGGACAGCAAGAGGGTGAAAACACTGCTGTAGGGAAAGACTGTGCTAATCTAGATGGCTGAGGTGATTTTTGGCAGAATTTCTAGGGGCCTATCGCACAGTAGACCAGCGGTAAATCCAGGAGGTTGTTGCATCAGCTGAACCATGAATATGTTGAAACAGATTATGTCCTCTGAAATGAATGTTTTGGGGGGTTGCAATTGTTTGTAATTCTGTAATGAGAATTTCAGGTTTGTGTATAAACAATGGGAGAAGTGAACTAAGCAATACAAACTAGTATTTTACTTACTTTTGAGAATCCTTTTGTAAAACCTGATGTTTACATGACAGTTAGCACTGTCCTCCTGCCAGAAGATATTGAAAAGAAAGGAAATGAACTGTGCAGTAATTTACACCCCATGATAAGACATCTGATAGCTTAGAGAGATTTCTTGGTTTCCCTACTGACTTGTTTCTAATGTAAGCTTGCTGTCTTTATATTCTGGGCATGTACAGAGACAAGCAAAAGCAGCACTGGGGAAAAAAACCCCAAAAACTGTAGGGCCAAATCCATTCTAATATAGATTCACCACAGTTGGTGGAGTTAAGCCAGGAGATAATTTGTCCCAAAGATTTTAGAGCAATGAAGTATTAAAGTGAAGCTTAATAGAGCATTAGAGCTGACAGGAGTAGCAGGAATTTATTTGCAATTAACTTTCACTCAGAATATAAAGAGAAATGGTAAAAGGAAAACTTTCCAAAGCTGTAATGAGCATGCAAAACCTCTGTCTTCTCTAAAAAGGAAGCTGGCCTTTCCCACAGGTCTCCGTAAACATATTTCCCTACAAATATACACTGTTATCTCCTGGTTTTGGTCTTCTCACTTGTCCAGTTATGTCCACGCAACTGCTAACTTTTAAAGCCGAGTCCTTGCCAAAGCTGTCTGTGCTCTCTAAGTAAAACAAAACATTGCACATATAAAGAAAAAAAATTAAAAAGCGTGTTGCTTATGAAGACAATGATAGGAATGACCTACCAGGACAGATGCACACCCCATCACATAATAAATACATTGTTCCTGCATATGGTATGACATCACAGATGTGCCTGAACACACTTGATGATTTAGCACCTTTTGCTGTGAGATAAAGCTGTGCCAGATTATGGCAGAAAACAATCCAGGCAGCTGAACTATGAAACGCTTCCACAAAGACCACAAGCAAATAATTTAATAAAGTGTTCTGTTCTTTTCAATACTGCATGTTTGATTCTAAAGGACAACAGGTGCTCCATGATCAAAGATCTCCAATTACAAAGATGTGTAGGACAGAGAAGCAACACTCTGGGTTGGTGGGAGTTGTGTGGTTTTTCTCTAAATTTCTTTTTTCTGTTGTATCCTATCAAGGGGCTCTGGGCATTTAGTATAATTCCTTTCCACACAATCCAAGCCATCTTCTTTTCTAGAGTAAGCGTGCAAGAAACTTTTGGTTAAACCCATTCAAGGCTAGTAGTTAACCTGATATTCTTCACTTTGATCAGGGCTACATTATTTCTCTTTCTAATCCTCTTTGATGACAGAATTCTCAGAGTTTCAGATAAACTTTTCCAGGTTTGGATTCCTACGGAAAATATCCTAGGCCTGCTAAAGTGAATTGGATATATCTAGATTAAAGACCACTCCAATGACCTCTAAAGAGAGTAGCAACTGTACTAGCTAGAGATATTTGAGATCAAGTATAATATTGCTAATGGAACTAAAAGTCATCTGAAATCTTAGTTTCAACATCTTCTTTTGAAGGTATTAATGCAAGGTTTCTAAAACAGTACAAAAAGGCTTTTAAGGATACTTTCTGTGTGAAGGGAATTCATCAGTACTGAATTAAGAGGGCCCTATGAAGAGTATTTGTCTCTGCTCTGAGGGTAGATGATGTTATATACTCTTCAGACTGGCTTCATCACCATCTGTTCAGACTTAACACTCTTGTTACAGTGCAGTACCAAACTATGGAATTTCTCTCCATCCTACTCATTTCCAGTTCTTTCCATTATGAACCTGGCTTTGAATGTGTGGAAGTTCTTTTGCTCTTGCTTGGTACAATAATTTGAGAGAAGCACAGACCTTGAGATAACCACCAACAGCATCAGTGAAAGCGACTGTTTTGGTGAGTCCATCTGAAGCCCAACACTGTGATCACTTTTCTGGTAACTTCTGCCCAGATCTGATTCCAGTCCTTAATTCTTCCTTTGGCGTGCTGACAGTGATCAAGAACTATGCAGTATGATTTTGTGCTTGTCACAGGAACAAGCAAGGATCAACTGTTGACTTCACCTGGGCTAACGGTTTAATCATGGCAAGTACCTTTCTTCTACTAATATGTATGCAAAAAATTGAGGTGCTAAGAAAACTGCAGTGTTGTGTTCTTACCCAGTGCAATTTGCAAACTGTAGGAAAGGCTCTATAAAGACTTAAATGGGAATTAGTTATCTGTTTCTTGCTTTTTCATTTTCCTCTCCCTTTCCCCATAACTTTGCTAGAAAGAAAACTTTGTTTCACCCTTCCCTTATTTTGGATCATATGGATCAGAACAGGATCTTGTTGTGCATCTTGTTTTAATCAAAATAGGCAGCGATAGCACCAGCAAAGGAGCCTATTTTTGTCATCTGAGAAACAGCTGTAGTTGAATCAAGAAATAAACTGCAGGCTAAATGAAATTTCAGTGGTCCCAAGTATGGTTATCACCTGTCTCCAGAACACAGTTCAAGAACACATGCGATAGGTCCTAATACACATACACGTGTTCTGGGGTGAGACTGATTAGGTGAGGACAACAATCTAAGCCACACTGAAGAAAGACTGAAAGTCTCAGTTCATTCACCTCCTATTCCCCATTCTAGAAAAAAAAACAAGGTGTGTTACTACAGATCCCCCAAATTTCAGCTTTTGGTTTTGGCAGGTGGTTGCACTGAAAAAGTGTTTGCAGATAAACAGGGTGAGAGAGAAATCAGGCAGGCATGCTGGCACAAATGACCCTGTATTTAGAGTAATGCTGCAAATAGCCATAAACAGATTAGCTAAGAAGTTCACTGGAATAGTGTCATCTGAAAAATTGGGGGGAGGGGGAAGTGTGAGTTTAACTTTTTTTCTGATTGCTATCCATAGTCAAGATCATCTCCACTGTCAAAGGGAGGCTTCAGAGACCCTCTGTTCATTTGGGCAGAAGCAAAGCTTCCTGGTAAGAGGGCTAGAGAGATCCTTTCCTATTAACCCTTGTGTATTCCATGATTCACTACATTATATGGAGGATAAATGCTCCAAAGAAGAAAGGTCTGGTATTAATAGTATCATTCACTATTTGTGAGAAGTTGGCTGTCACAACAGACCTGGCAGAGAAACTCCTGGATAGAGGCAGTCTCTCCCCCAGTGAGTTCATCCTCTATATGACAACATAGACCAAGGTTCGGAAAACAACGCAGGATTGCTTTTGGCCTGAGGGTATGTGGAGTACATTCTATCAGCTCTCTGGTAATGACTACAGTGACTACATCAAGTCCCTACTCAAGTGAGCCACACTCTTCTGACATCAAGTGGGGAAGTTCTGAGGTAAAGTAGACAGTGGTGTTAAGGTAGTTTGAAGGCTGGCTTCAAGGACAGCATGTTCTTCTCCTTAATTCAAAGTCATCTGTTTTAAGAATGAGACTTCATTTTATGCTTTCAGTTTCTCCTTGTGAAGAAGGATGAAGCTGTATATGAGGCTGCAAGTTTACAGCAGCAAAAGAAGGAGGCAGGAGTTAAAAAACATTTAAACCTGAAAGTAACAGCTGGATATAAAGTATGAGAACATGAATCTTTCAGGCTGTAGCTGAAGATCAAACGCACTGAGAGAAGTTGCTTTTTCCATCAGTATTTTCACATGGCTCTGCCTCCAGGCTTCAGGCGAGACCAGAAGCAAAAGTGCCAAAATATCATGAGAAAAGCTGCTCTAGCAAAATTTCTGGCCTGACCAGAAGTAGGAAAATCTCATGAAAGACTGTTCTCGTTTGCTTTCCAGCCCTGCTTGGCACGTCCAGGAGGCTAAACCAGGTTCCCCTTGGTTTTGAACCATATTTGAATTCTTCTTTGGTTTCTCATGGCTTTTGTAAATAGTACTCTGTAAACCTGTGGTATGTCAGCTGTGCTGACTTGACACACTGATCCCCAGACCGGTGCAGACCAGCAGTGATTAAGTGTTTTTCAACCTTATCTAAAAGTTATTTATCATTTACTACTAAGTGGTGATCCTGAGCCTATTGCAAAGGGAGCTATACAAAATTATAGAAAAATACTTTGGCCATAAGAGCTGACTCTAGTAGGTAAGATGGGATTTTGCCACAGTTCCCCATCCATAAAACATGGACATATAGTATTGCTAATATCACTAACAGAGGTCTATACAGTTAGTCAGCATTCAACCTACATCTTTTTGAATCTCAGTCCAGATCTTAAACCACAAGACCATTTTCTCACTTCTAAATCGATGTGTTACACACTACAAGAAGTCTAAATGCAAACAAAAATATCTGAAAATAATGTTGTGCAGGAAACTGGCTGGGATTCAGTCTGTTGCCTCAGTGAATTCGCAGTCAGCCTGACTCTGACCACGTAAGCTTGTATGTTCTATTGTTGTGCCTGTGGTAGACAGTAAGCAGAACTGATTTTAAGGTCAACATGTGCAACATCTGTGTTTACTGAAAGAAAAAAAATCTAACTCTCACATTCTGAAACTAGAAAACTAATGATGACCTACAGAAGAAAAAGATATATTTTTAAAATACATGATTTAGAGAATACATAAAGTAAGTAAAGTTGAGTACTGTAACTACCAAACAAAGGAAAGAAAGTTGGGAGAGCTTGCTGACTCAGCAAGCCTCTGTGGAATCAAGTTCTCCAGGAATTTTTCCATTAATTTAGTGTCAGTTACTAAAAGCCATATACTTTTGTTCACTTTAGGAATTGCTGTTTTAGTTGCTACAATGTAATTGAAGTAAGAATGTACTTCTCATTAAACAATCCCCTTCCTCCATGAAATAAGCAATTTGATTGATTTCAATGAACTACAGGCACATAGTCCAGTTTCTCTTTATATTAAAGAAATGAGACAAACCCCCCATGCTGTTTTCAGCCTACATTTTACAGTTATGACATGTAGCCAATAGCAACATGTTGCACTGAAGGCCCAGGGACACACACATTTACCAAAGAGGACCTGGCTAGGATTTCGAAAGGCGTGAATTCCCCAGAGAGAATCTGTGGGGTACTGCAGTGCCTCAGGGCAAACTGGTACAGCCAAAGAATATATTTCTGACTGTGCTAGAAAGATGCCCCATGCAAAGTCCATTAGGCAGAACAAACACATTTCTGTTTTACATGATACGAATGGATTCTAAGGGCACATTACCGCCTTCTTGTAAAAAAGGATCCTCTTTGTGACTGAAATTCCTGAGCATAGTGCACACTGCAGCTAAACTGGGGAGGTCTGCACACAATCTCTCTGTTGTATTTCTGTAGTGAGTATGTGGTACTGCAGAAGACAATAGCAGATGGGACAGTTCAGTCCTCACTGAACAGTGCATGGGATTATCTTTTGACCTATAATATTTTTATAACTTAGCAGACTTGAACTGTCTAGGATTTAATACATGAAGCAGTATCAAGGAGCAACTTTTGGACCAGAAGTATTTAGAAGTAGTCCATTATTTGGCCTAAAGATGCTGTGATGCAGAGCTTCACACTGACACAGTACAAAGACAAACCATTACTAGCGGATTTTGCATGCAAGCTGCTGTAAAGACCAGAGCTGACATAGAAAACCTGATATATTTTAGCAAGGTTTCCAACTTTTGTTTTCTGTATTTATTTTGTATAAAGTATTTGTCTCTTCCACTACTAATATTAGTTAATAAACAGCAGTCGAGAAAACTCACTTTCTAGGGATCCCATCCCTGTGGGACCAAGCACCTTTGTGACTATGTAGAAGAACAATGCCTAGCAGAGCTAATCCAAGACAAGTGACTATACTATAAATTACTAGTAGTCTTGCTGCACCTCGGGATAGAGGACAGTGGCTGCAACTTGCTAAAAAAAAAAGGGGTGATTAGGTTTTGTTAGCTGACCAATGCATTCCTCAGGGTACCACTAAGTTTTTCATTTCATCTAAAGCCTGAGAATTACAACTCTCCTCCAAAAAAGTAACAAATTAAGATCTAATTTTGATTGCAAAATAACAAACAATTGCCTCCCGGAATTTCTCTTCTCTGTTGGTTAACCATCCAAAAGTGCTTTAAGCACATATTCTCTGAAGTAGCAGAGTTTTGATTAAGGAATATTTTCCACAGACCCATCACAGTTATCTGCCAGCTGTGCTGGTTTTCTTTCCAGAAGTACACAATTAACTACAACTACATGACCACTACTAAAACAAATTACTATTTGCTATATGTTTAACTTCTCTTTCTTGGGTAGCCCTCTTGAAAGTGAAACAGCGTTAGTTAAAGGTGAGAAAATGAAGACATAAATACTCTCATAAATGGCACTAAAAGAAGTCACCACCATGACACAATTCTCTCACTAAAATGATGTGCCAAAAGCAGGGATGTTCAGTGTAACAGTACTTATTCTTTTCTAGTCCTTAGTTCCTGTCTTAGCTAGCTTAAGCCACAGCTCTGAAAATATAAAGCTGAAAGGGAAATCAATGCTGGGTTGATTTAACAGTGAGACAGAAATTAGAGCAGTGACAACAACTTACATTGGCATTTAGGAACTATTACTTTGAGTGATGATGTATATTTATGCATGTAGAAGGTGTTCAGGATTGATTTGTAGGCCTTAAAAATGAGTTACTGGCCTTAGAGCAAGGCCACTAAGTGTGATTGAAAGTGTAAGAAGCAAATGGGGAGGGAGAAAAAATATTTCAGAGAAACTTCCGTACCAGAATAGCAAAATGACTAGCATCACAAATGCAAACATCATCGGGCAATCATGAAAGCCAGTTAAATAACTATTCTCCAAAATTATCTGAATTAAAAAAAGTTCAGAAAATAATATTTGAGTTTATTTCTAAGCTTCTATTAGTTTGATAAAACAGAAGTGATGCTGTTTCCACTGGGGTTTTTTTTTTTATGTTTTGTGATTTTCATCAACACACAAAAAATTTGTAATTTTTCATCAAATATAACTTTGAAGTGCTGTTCTTCTAAAACATTTTTTTCCTAGGATTTTTATCTATTAGTTTTACAGATAAACATTTAAGATGTGATATTATCTGCGTGTAATTATACAATATTCCTATAGGGCAGGGGACCATAAGTAGAATCATAATTACACCAATACAAACAATTCAGTAGATTGGGTTCAAAGCCAAACATTCAAAATTAGAAAGGCTTTTATATTTTGGAAAAATACTTCAACAGCACTGACTCTTACTCAGAGTGATGACTTAGTAATTCAGTGTCACAAATTCACCATTCCCTGAATCAGCCCATAGTTGAATTGGTTGTAACGAGTGCTTTTCAGTGTCAAAAGCAGTTTGGGGGTGAGTTGAATCTGAAAACAAAAATTCATTGTTTTTAATATGTGGATGCTGAAGCAAACCCATCTTTCATTTCACTTTGATATTATGACATGGAGATGTAGCTAAAAAGAAGAATGTAGGTCGTAAGGACTATTAAATCTGAGGAGTGCATGGGATGTGGTAAATAATGAAGAGATCAGCTAACTGCTACAGTCATCTCTCAATCACTGCAGAAGCGGCACAGGAGCTTGTTTTAGCATAGGCAAACTGAAGGGCTACAGCTTGTTACAAAAACAGAGGTTTCTTCTCGTGCGAGTGATTCAGTATCAGCTAAACTTGAGTTTCCAGTATGACACTATGAAAAACATTACCACCTTCCTCATCACTGATGATCTTGTGCACTACAGCACTGGTTTTTTTGGTTTGGTTGTTTCTAATCAAGGCTAGTCATTAAAAAGAAGAAGAAAAGGCTGCTCTAATTTAGTTCTCTGAGCAATTAGGTCAGCTGTGCAGAAACAAGCAGAAAGTTTACTACTTCCAAGGATCTAAGTGGGTAGTAAAATGCTGGGAACAGAAAATGCATCTGCTGCAGGCCAGCTCTGCAGCACTGCATAACAGCTGAGCCAAGGGTCTTGGTGTCAGCTGAGATGCAGGTATTCAAAACTTGTATTGCCAGCCTTGGATCAGAAAGAAGCAGATAGGTTTCTAGGGAGTGGCATTGGACAAAAGGAGAAATGTTCGGTTTATGTGGAAATGCATGGAAAAGTACAAGGTACAGCAATTGTTCAAGGAAGTTGCCTTGCCCCTTCTGACAACTCAGGATTGGCATAATTGGCAAAATTGCGATTTTGAGTTCTTTCCATCACATGAACATGACAGCTATATAAAGTCAGCGTGCCACACCAACTGAAATTCTCAGCTAACAGTATCTTCTGGCTTTTCCTGTTTGGTACTGTGGACCAGATAATCCAGTGTTACAAACAGATGCATCCTAACAGACTTGAACAGAACCATGCTCGTTTGTCTTTGAGTGCTGACCACGTTGGGCTTGCCTGCCTTGACCTTTAAAGCTTACACACAAAACACTGCTGCAAGTTGAGGAGAGGCGATGAGGTAAAACCCAGCAAAGATGGAGAAGAAAGAGTGAAGATCTCTAAAATCCTGGTCCTGTAGTTATGTTTAAAAAGGAGAACTAATAGAAAACTGTCTAACCGCAACACAACATCTGCAGTGCAAAGAATATTCTCTGTCAAGAAGCTGATGAAAATACTAAAGCCATTGCAGATATTCTGACTTAAAATGGAGTTCTGCTTTAGTTTCTCTTTCTTTCCATTCTCTCTCATTAAACTGGAACAGAGAAAATGGTGTTTTGAGGTGGTCAAAATGTGAACTCTATATAATTGTTTCTGCATGTTTTAATCCAATGCATTCAGAGCTTCACTGGCCCCAGCATCTGAAATGCACTGCCTGCCTCAAAAGAAGTTTCCATGTCAACTACTTAGATGGGCAAAGTTCTCTCAATTCATTGACTTGACTGTTTTTTTCCCCAGAGTGTATTTAAGGGGGAAAAGCTGCTTTTCATAGTCATGATTATCTGTCATGACTATAGCTCTTACTTTCTATTTTATGGGACTGGTAGGATGGTAGCTCTGAAGAAGCTGCTTCCAGAAGTGGAAACTGCATGCTGCAATGCATGCAACCCTAATTCTCTACATGACAGTGCTGTGTCATGGAAAGTGCAACTGTTTTAAGCACAGCCAGAGTTTAGGTCTAAGTGACTTCTAATATCCTATGAATCACATATTTTAGCATCCACCTTGCTAGACTTTGGATCTCAGATGGCAAAAAGGTGGCCACCCCATCTTCCCTCACACTGAAAAATCTGTTCAGCATGACTAATACTTAATTCAAAAGGCTCCCCAAGATTCTGTCTTGTGTAGCTGATACGTAGCATGGGAGAGATTAAAGAAGACAGAGTTAGACACTTTTGACTGGTATCCAGCGGCAAAGGAGATCTGATCCAAAAGGCAGTGGGCAAAAACTGAAATACCAGAAATTCCCTCTAAATATAAGAGGAGCTGTTTTAGGTTGAGGGTGACTGAGCACGGACACAGGATGCCCAAAAGGGTCGTGGTGCCTTTATCCTTCGAGATACTCAACACCTGAGTAGTATTGGGCAGGGGGTTGGAGTAGCTGATCTCCCCAGATCCCTGGCAACCTCAGCAGGTTTATTGCTTTTGTGATTTAATATTCCAGAGTCATGTGGAAGGTATCCTGTAAAGTTCCCATATTTTGAAGGGCAACAAGGAGAATAAAAGTGG
This sequence comes from Machaerirhynchus nigripectus, assembly GCA_013397975.1. Taxonomy (NCBI): domain Eukaryota; kingdom Metazoa; phylum Chordata; class Aves; order Passeriformes; family Dicruridae; genus Machaerirhynchus; species Machaerirhynchus nigripectus. The sequence continues at coordinate 864,911 of VZRQ01008852.1, read as the reverse complement.
TATTTATTAAGAAAAATGTGGAGAGGTTTGCAAACACCAGGGGGTTTTCAACTTTAGAAGTTTAATATGGATGTGCTGAGCACTTCATTTCTTGATTTATATATGATTGCAAAAGGACATTAGACTAGATTTTGAAGAGGACTGAGTGCATGACAATTTCTTTTTTAAATATCTACAGATCTTTAGTGGATTGTTTTCAGCTGTCTTCACCTTTTACAAAAATTTGAGCAAACATATTTCCTGGTCCCATACTTCTGGAAAACTAAAAATGCTATTTTTGTTGTAATGAACAATATCATATGAATTTAGTAACCAACCATAGTTAAGCAAAAAACCTGAATGTCAGAATTCTGGTAACCTAACTGCAAGTTAAAACTGTACCAGACTGTTCAGATCCAACTAAAACCAGACTCCTTTCCCACAAACTGATCAGAAATTAAATGAAAACAGACTATTTCTGTCCATAGGCTAGATGTTTAGTTCTGCCTGTATGAAGTGACACTACATTAGCAGAAAAGGTTCAGCCTTTTGTGGTGGAACACCAGTTGTTACAGTTCTGTATTCTGTGGGATGTTTATCTGATCAGTCCACATTATTTTCTCCAACAGAAAATCAGGGAGTCAGGGAGGGCTTAAAAGAAAAATCAGCTGACAGATGATCTGTCTTCTGGACATGTACAGTATGGTACTTTTTACAGTGTCCAAATTCACTTATTTATCTCTACCTCAAGTAAGAAGGAATCAGGATTTTTTTTAAAGAATCAGTAGGGAACAAATCAACTTTACAAGGAGGCATATTTACTGCTGGTTATTCAACTGCTGGCTAAGTCTGACATGGAGCTCTACGAAAACCTAGTCTGGGCTTTTTCAAGAACTTCAAATTGCTTTTTCATGGATCAGAAACTATACATTTAACTAGTTCTGCTCACTGCACTTTGGCTATGTTCCTTGCTGAAACGTAACCACCCAAGGTATGCTAAAATATCTGGAGAAGAAACCACTGTGTCTTAACTTGCAAGATGTGCTAAGCAGAGAAACAACATCTTTTCTAGAGTGATTAATACAATGGCAGTGATGAATGACATGACAGCCACTGGAGATTAAAAGAAAATAATGGAAAAAAGTTTGAGTTTGGAACAGCTAGATGAGGCTTGTGTTTCTGGGAGCCATATACAAGGAATATGAGAGCTGTGCTTTCTATTCCCCATTTCATCTGTTTTGGTGTGCTAAATATCCATTCTTCAGCCTCAATTCTCTCACACCAATGGAAGGCACCTCGGAAAAGAGACTGAACGGGTCAAAATATTGATCTTAAATACTCTGGAAGATAAATGAGGGATTTAACTTTAGCAGCTGGGTAAGGAGAGGAATTGATTGGGAAAGAATTTCAAGAATGGAGATGAGATAAAGTATGACATGATGCAGAACGTGGGGTCAGCAGGGTCAGACCCTCCGTATGTGCTCCAATAATTCTGCTGGAGTGAGACAATAGCCTGTTTCTGAAGGCTGACCATCCAAAGTTGCTTGTATCTGTCTTCAGTTCCTACTGAAACAAATAGGTTTTTTACACAGACAGAGATGGGAGCTAAAGTCCTTATTTAAGTAACCTTAGGGTGATGCTGCACAGTGCCCTCTGATTATTTTTCAACAGCTGGTAGTCTTCAGGCAACAGCTGTCTTCTCACTTCTCTCACTTCCCTGGTTCTTATCTCTACCAGCTTCTGCTTTTGGCCCTTATCAGATATCAAATATATCAGGGGCTTGTAACAGAGAAGACTATGAGGCAGAAAGAAAAGACATGATAAGAAATGTTTCTAGAGAGTGATGCTTTCATAGGATACTGTTGTTCTTCCTCATGTAAAAGAATGGCAAGGTCCAAGGGATTGCAGTGAGGTGGTTTGCATCCTTCACGGAAAGGATCATTTAGCCTGCCCCCCTCTAGAGCAGTGACTGATTACAGCTCTGCTGCTGGTCCCCACTGTGGTTTCTGTGCACAGTCATCCCGTTGAATCTCTGTGTACAACTACCAGAGGAACTGGTTAAAACAACACAGGCTCTAATGCACAGTCTGCACACTGCACCCAGCCCTTAACCATCCATCATCACAAGTTACGACCGTCCGCTGTTGAACCACAGTTCAGATAAGAGCAGCTCATGAATAATGAACAGCTTGATAACCTGGGCCAAATACATAGTAGTGAATGTGTACCTTCAAGGGCCTGTAGTTACAGAGCAGTTCCCTCTGTAGGAGGCACACATTTCAATAGCTCTGTTCAGTCTGACAGCAGAGAGGTCTGGAGCCTTTGCAGATGCTAAACTATTACTGAGCAGCATCCATGAGTAACTGTGCCATTTGACAGCTGCAAGATTTACTTCCATCATAACAGGTCTGATCACAGTGTTCCACAGAGTGGAAAAGAGCGCAGTACTGAAAGATGTGAAGCTGTGGCATCTAAATCTACAGATTGCATCTCAACAAGTAGGGTTACAGGACTTTTGCATCAGAAGTAGCCTGGCCAGTGGCCCGCAGCAGGGGCAGAACTTGCCCAGGTCTGCAAGCACCATGGTCAGACAGATGTGGGAGATGTGCAGCCACTGAGAGGAGGCCACTTCTGTCGACCACTCTGCTTTCAGTCACAAAGGAAACTTGCAGTAAAGCAGCACTTTGTGACTTGGCTTAAACCAAATATATTTGAAATGAAGAAAGCTTGCAGTGCCTCATGTGCCTATGGAAAGATGCCTCAGAGTCAAAACAAGCCCTGATGCATTCTACTGTTATTGCAAGTACAGAAGACACTTTTAATTATTCATTATTAATGAATTATTTCATTATTCAGTAATTCTTCAGTAGTAGAACTGACTTTGGGATACACCAGATCTATTTAGGGCTCAGAGTAACTGATAACATAATCACTCAATTTCTTCTCACTTTTCCACCAAGAATCTTGACTTGCTATCAATTTTACCTTCAAACCATCCCCCTGCTGCCCTCTGCTCTCTGAAAACACACTGAAATCTAAAGTTTCAGACATTCTAGGAATCTTTCCTGATTCTTTTTTTTTTCCATTCTCTGAGAAACCCAATCCACCAGAAGGGTGGGAGAGCTTATTGTTTTTTCATCTGACATCTGGATTTCATTAGCAGACTCATGCGTGCTGAATCAGGAATGGGAGCTCAGAAGAAAGCAGATGAGAGTTAAAATTATGTTAATGCTAAAAAAAAAAAAGCCCCCTTCTCTCCTCCAACTTTGCAAACAAACACAACATGTGAGTCATGTTGTGAGCTCAGTACAAACACTACAGCCATATTAGCTGTACCCACTAATATTGGATATATCACACCTCAAGCAGCTAGACAGGAGAACACTGTATTATTTACTTATATATGTCGGTATGTAAAAAGACCCCAACCAAACCTTTCCAGTAGTTTCATGTTAATACCACTACTTCACAGGTTTGTAACGTCTCCTACCTTCTATTTAAATAAATTCAATATAGTATGAAAGGAAATAATTTATCACAAACCAACCATAAAATTACAGTCAAGACTTGCTGCTTAGGAGACTTCTGCAAACAACAGCAGCAAGGGAGACAACTTTTTTAAAAGCTTAACAGGAGTGTTAGCAGTGGCCGAAAAGTCAGACTTATTAACGAGCATAGCTTTCACTGCAGAACAGCACAGATAGTAATACAAGCAGTAACTGTGTCAGAGCTGTACACGGTGCCATGATAACAACCTCTGGATGACTGAGAGAGCTCATCTTATTTGCTAATGCTGATAGTTGCTGGCGTACAGTACCCACCTTTACAACCTGCTTTATCCTTCTTCTCCCTCCCAGTGCAGGACATCTGGCTCCCACACCTCGAGTGCCACGCTATCTAGTCAGACAGCCCTGTCTTCTATGGGCTCCAAGAAAAAAAGGAGACTAAAAGTATCACTTGTGTCTGGGTCACACAGAGAAAGGGGGATTGACAAGAAGCTTTTGGTCATGTTTTAGAAGAGCTGATGAGTCTAGGATAAAGGAACCAGCAAAACTGGAAAATGGTAAAAAGCTGAGAGGGCAGAGTTATTACAGATACTAGAGAACAGCTGAAAGAAAAAAAAGCTGGAGAAACACATGGAAGTCAGGCTTTAACACTCCCCTGCAAGTCACCTCAAGAAAAATTCATATAGCATTGAGACAGGTCTTTATTCCCTCTTGAGGGCCTCACCTACACATTTGAGGACCACATGACATCACATAGGATACAACTGTGTAGTATACTTAAATTAGCCAAAAATTGATAGAAATTTTGAGTCACTAATGCAGAAGTGACTAGCATGCTGTAAAACCGTGCTATGGTTAGTTTCCTATGTGTAACAGCACTCTCTGCTACCTCAGAGATAGGGATACCACCTTTCCTAAGAAAGGTACATGCCTGTGGCAGGTGATATGCAGGTAAATATATATGTCCCATCACACACCTCAGGATAGGGATTAGGCCCTTTATTTATACAAGTAATTCTTTTCAAAGAAACTAGACAATTCATGGGCTTGATTTGATTTTCCACTTTCTCATGTTTTGTGCTAACACTTTGACCAGTGGCAAGTGCAGCACAAAAGCCACTGCAACCATTTTGATGCTGGTTTGCCCTCATATAAAGTGTACAGAGAATCTGGCCTGGGGACACCTGACATAACAGGAGGATTTTTTTCCATGATTTTTGAGAAAACTTATGAAGGCAGCAGTGAAGTTTGTCTTTTTGTTCTAATCTATCAAACCTTCTTAACTAGAGTTCACAGAAATCTGTTTTAAGTAGCAGAACTCTAACTTGTTATTGAAGAAATAGAAAAACGAAGAAATACAAAATGCAGGGCTGGAATGACTGCTATTACATTTTCGTTTTTAAAACTATTTAAACCAAAGCCACCTTTCTATTTAAATGATGAATATCCTTTGATCTTCTAGGAAAGACTTTTTGTTTTCCATTTATTTGAAAGAAGCCTTTCTCTTCCCCACTTTTTGCTCTTCTAATTTTTTCAACTGTGCAGTAAGGAGTTTGGGAATAAGAGAAACAGGACTTCTATATAAAATCATCTCAGAAGCTATCTCTGCTCTCATGAAGCCTTCTGAGGGTCTCCTTTCCTTAAAGTGCCCATGTAAGACTGACAGGGTAGAGTTAGGGAGGGCTGGGTGTGCACTTGGGCTGAGTGCTCTTGGCTGCCAGGTGGTGTGGGCAGCCTTGCTCAGGTGCAAGTATTGATTTGCCTGGGCCGTTGCAGAGTTTTAACTATAGTTGCACACCTGCAATGTGGTGAAAAATTAGAAATGGACTTGAAACCAGTATTTTGTATGTGAAATCTTTGAACCTGGGAACTGTTCAGGGTTACTCTGAACTCATATCCAAGATTATAGCTTGAGACTGTGTTGAAGACTAGTTGAAATGTGTTATTTCTCTGAAGAATGAAAAAAAGAATTATTTACAGGGCTTAATAACACAGAAGATCTCAAAAGGTGCTGCTGTACTCCTACACACATTTCTGCAGTCAGGGAATGAGTTAGAAACAAAGAGTAGCAAGTTTCTTGTGGAAAATCAGTCACAAATCTGAGGATAAACTAGTTATCAAGATTATGTCATTTCCCAAATGTCTGCTGTTGCTGCTAAAATCCCCAAATGTTTCAACTTAAGTGCCTGTATATGGGGTTTATTGCTTTAGCTAATAATTTGGCACTGACCAGGCTCTGAAATAAAAGGCTTATTCTTTGTTTTCTCTAATTACTATACCAACATTTTAGCTTTCCTGCCAAATGAAGGACATTTGGAAGAAAATTGTCTTAAAACCTTTCTTCTCAACTTTTTTTTGTCTTAAAAAACAAGCCTCTACAAACCTGGGAAACGCCTCCTTAAATAACAATCTTCTATCACTAACATGACTGATAATTAATAGTATAGAATATAAAATGTTAAGGAATGAAGTTTACACTGTTTACCCCAAGCCTCATGTCTATGAGGCTGACATTCCCTATGTCAGCATAGCACAGACTCGTGTTCCTGATCCACGCAGTGCTGCCTTCTCTCCTGCTTCTTTCCCTCCCCCTCTCTCTCTCTCTCAGCCAGTCTGAAGATTATCTACAACCCCACCAGGCACAGATGACAATAGGTACCTGAGAAACTCTGTTCACATCTCATAGTAGACCTTTCCATAGTATGAAAGGATCCATATCCAAATATATAAGGCTCCTTCTACATTTATTGATATAAGCCAGATACAGTAAAATCCCACCAGTATTTGTGCTATACCAGGGAAATGGAACGGGGATTAACTTCCATTTAGTATCTTAATTTCTTGAGGGAACTGAGACAATGGGAGGGACAGGCAGGACTGACTGGTACCTGCTGACAGCAGGGAAATGAGAGGGGCCCCCTGAGTTAAATTTGGGCCCGCACAATCTACTGACTGTCCTGGGACAACCAGGCAAGCAAGGAGGGGCTGAGCTGCCACTGTTGGCTGCTGCCAGCAGAAACTGCTGATCTGCCTTTAGCCATTTGCTCCTGTTCCCTGCTTTTGCTGTTTGCCAGCTTCCTCCTCTGGACAGTAACTTAAAGGGAAAAGGGAGGCAGAGACACAGCAGTTCACGCCCCTGACAGTCACTTTCTCCTCAACAGCCAGAGCGTTTCCCATTTCCATGACACCATCCCAGCCTCTGCTCAGACCTTGGAGGGCTTCTGTAATTGGGCATGTGGTTAATCAGAAAACGCATCTTCATTTTGGAGAAACAGGGAAACAAGGTTCTCTTAAAGCTGGAAAAGGGAGTTGAAATATTTATACATTTGGCAGATGTGAAAATTTTTGGAATTTCAAACCAGAAACACCAAGATATAAATGTTCATTTTGGGTAAATTAAGCTTTCGAAACATTTCCAAACAAATTCTTGCAAAACAAATTCAAACCATTGCAAAGTTAAAGGCTTCCACTTCAGGTGTTTGCTTTAACTTTTGCTTTTTCAGCTGAACAGCTTGTTGAAACATATTTTCCTGGAGAAAATTCCTTTGGAAAAAAATGTTATTTGATTCATTTTTAAAATGTAGATTAAATGAAGCTACCTTTTTACAGAAAGTGTTTGTGCATGGACATTTTGACAGGTGGTAAGCTTAGGGGGGCCTCTTCCTGTATTTGATGTTGTAATGCCTATTTGTTTCTACTTTTATGTTTTAGCAGTACTGTATTTTGCAAGAGTATTTTATTTAAAAGCACAGTGAGTAAGGATTATGGTAGATACTAGAGCTGGGAGGCACAGATTTTGAAGAACAGGGATCTCTTATTGCAGAGCACGAAAATTTAGTTAATTTTCATAAATCACATTATGATTAAATTTGATGGGGACAATGGGAAGTCACCAAGTCCAACCTCCTGCTCAAAGCAGGACCAACATTGAGTTCATGTCAGGTTTACTATGACTTAGTCCAGTCAGATCTTGAACACTCCCAGGCATGAATGGAAATTCCTCAAGCTATATTTCCCACTAAACCAAAATACTTTTATGAAGTGAGAGAACACGATCCACTTAATTTTCCGTTATTCACTTCTTATCAGTGCAAATGAGGAATCGATAAACTAGTGTGGTTTGACCTGGTAGTTCTCTCTTTACCTTATCTATGAATCAGCTCGTGGAGGGCTAGAAATCAGACCCTACTTTCCCCCTCAAGAGGAATGCTCTCAGTATTCATTTCCAAGCTAAACACATAATTATGGTTTATCAGGAGTTTTACTGCAAACTAAGCAAATACCAAATTGTTAGTAAACAGAGCTCAGATTTAGACCAAGGCAATGTTCAGTTCAGTTTACTTCAAAGGAGTTTATAAAAGTCTCTCAGTGACTTGCACAGGATTTGGATCTGGTTTATTGTGCAGGGCTTTTAAATATAAATTATGCGTGTTTAAGATAATGAATTGTAATATTAGCACGCAGATATGCAACAGCAGAAACACAAGGCTGGGAGGTGCTTTGGGATGCTCTCCTCGCTTGTCCCTGGACAGGATCACCAGTGCAAATCTTGATGTCTGTTTATCTACACTGTTCTGAAAGCCCTCCAACAATCAAGAGCCTTCCCAGGCACTCTACTTCAAGGCCTCAGAGTTAGAGCAGCCTAGCTGAAGCCCAGTACTGGACTCATTAGCTGTAGCTATGGAAAACAAACTGTGCCCTTCATGGGAGGCTTTCCACATATTTGCAAAGTTTTAATGTGACTTTTTCTGGGAACAAACAACACTGCTTCTTCAGTCTTTCAACAGAAGTCATGTTTCAGAGACCCCAAATTGATTTTTTCTCCTCTTTTACTTTACCCTGAATTTCTGTGCCCAACCTGGAGCCAGATGAGGCTCTATCAGTGCTGAAACCTTTATTCAGTTTAAGTACCAGGTATCCTTATGGTTTTGCATTTAAACAGTATTCTTTTCCTGATATCCACCTTGTTGCCAGTTACCTTGAAATTATCTAGATAGTGAATATGCAAATGTGATTCAAAGGTGAATAAAAAGTAGTTGGAAAACCTCAATGAAATGAAATCCCATTCTGTGGTGGATGATCCAACACCTGTCACACAGCCCATTGGCAACTATCACACAGGACCTGGGACTCCACTCCATGGCCACTGCAAAGGCCAAGCAAGCATTGCTCTCTTAGCGTATTTGCCTTTATCACCTCTGTTTGCACTGCATTTCCCACAGGGATAAAAAGAAACGTTTGAACTTGTATCAGTATATGAAGACCGTACCACAGTAATAACAGCTTAGTCATGGGCCTGAAGGAGGAGTTTGGTTTTGGCTGGACTTCCAGACTTTGGGGAATGTAATGTCAAGTAGTGTGCTAGACAGGAAAGGGGCACAGACACAGTTTACTAGGTATTTTCTGTTTTCTTTTTCACTATCTAACTGCTCATACTTTGGTATGTTAGGGTTCAGTTTCTTCTTCTCAAGCCCTCAGTTAATCAAACAACTGGACATAAAAGCCACGAACTATAGGCACAGCTTTAAAACAAGAACTTTGGGAACATGCTCTCAAAACAGGGCTCTTCAAATCCCCTCTATTCACATACAGCTGCCTGAGTTATTTGCCTCTGATAAATGGTTTGAATCCATGACATGTACAGTTTACTGAGAATTTCCAAGACAGTGCACAATGGGTATTTTTTGATCTTTCAGACTCTTAAACAGCTTACATTTCTAGAGGTAAGATGGATGTGACCAAACTATAGCCCACTATACTTTGGTTACAAGATTTCTGCAAGTCTTCACAATAAAAGTAGAAATTCTCTGAGAAAATACATTCAGCTAATCTCAGAAATGCTGAAAAAACTTGGCAGAGCTTAATTCAAGCATATGAGAACAAAAAATAACAGCCTGCAATAAATTTTGTAGTATATTTAATATCATGGAGTTGTCAAAGTTGGCTCCATGTGAGCAAAAAAGAAATTAAAAAATCTTAGCCAAGTCCAAATCATCTACAATAGTTTAATGCAGGTTCTGAATGAAAAAATAGGAATAAATGAAAGTAGCATGTTTTGTATAAACAGGACTTTTGAGAGCCTCACATTCTTCCAGTATCTTGTAATGAGCAATTTTAGCATGTGCTTATTTGCAGAATGAACACCTAAAAGCTACAATTTCTTATAGAACTATATGTAGGTGAAGAAATGTGTACTATACCAAACTGAGTAATGTATCCAAATGTATCTCAGAGCTAGACAATGAAGAGGCTGGACATAGAGATTTTTTTTCTGTAAAAAAATGCCACACATAGTTTGAAAATGGTTACGTATAGCAGAGATTTAACACTTTTGCTCCTTGTAATACAGGCTAACAGGTTCTCTCTGAGCACTGATCTGACTAATGTCAGTGCTACTGCACCAGATGTGAGTTTAACTGTTGTTTTCTTTTATTGTGTCCCATATTTTCACCCTTACCCCTGCCAGAAGAACACTAATTTTGGTGATTCCAATACTGTTTTATTCATATAAGGGATTCCACTGTCAGGACTTCACTAACTCTCTAGGCCAACAGAGCTGGAGCATAAATAGGCCTGTACAGCACCAGATTAAATGCCAGCAAGTATACTCTGATCAAAAACTATCGTGGAACCTGAAAAATTGAGCCCATACAGGGCGTCAGATTCCTCCAAGAATGGGGAGATTACCCTCTCGTCCTGTAACTGAAAAACAATAACGATATTTTACTCAGTTCAATACAGAAGACACATTTATTGGGAGGCCATCACACAGTATCCAAAAACCTACTGTCAAAAACTATTATTTTCAGAGTGAATTTTAAGGTTTTCTAAGGTCTGCAATCTCCTTTAATTCCAGAGCTCTTTGAAACATCTCTTACTTTAAAAGCAAGATAAATTCCAAGAGGTTTGTGTTTGTTTTGCTTTTTTTAAAAATTAAGATTTCTGAGCTAAAATCCAGAAAGTTAAATTTTTTCCATCTTTGTAGGGATGCTAGATTTTCCTCATTGCCATCTTAGTCAGCCTTTGGTACCTGGAGAAATCACAGCTGTGAATTCCTTAAATGTTATGCACATTTGAGATCCTTGCACAACCATAAGGCACAAGACAAATCAAATGAATGTTTCAGGCATGAGAGTTGCTCCAGTCTTGCAGCCAAAGAGCTGCCTGCTGAGCCAGCTCTACTGCCAAAGATCCACTATATCTGACCACAGGGAGGGACAGCTTCAGGGCAGCATGATCTGGCAGACCAGGCTATGGACTAAGAAGAAAGGACTAAACTCAGCTTGACACTGATTTCTTCCACATCCTGCATGAAACCACAAAAGCAAATCTTTGCAAACTCAAGCAGCCACAGCAATTACCTACTGCTCCCATTGACTTGAATATGTGTTCTCAAAGCACTTCAGTTTTACAGGATCTGCTTCAAAGATCACTGTTGGCAGTGGGAAGACTCCCACTGTTGGCCACATTAATATGGACCATGCCATGCATTTCAGCCACAGATTTAAACAGGCAGGGCAAAAAGAGACTAATGGTTTCCCATTACATGTATGTCTGCAGCAGTATGTCTGCACTTCTGTGAGCATGCACGTGCATTTTCCTCTGTAAGGACAATGTAAAATTGGGAAACACGCTGTGCAACATTTCTCTGTCTCCCAGAAACTGGGATAATTAGTGGCTCTGCATAGGAATTTGACAGCAGAACAGTGATACTAGCCCATTTTATTTCCCCGCCAAATCTCCATGAGGTAAGGGTTCCTTGCCTGTACAGAAATTTACAGGAATTGTCAGAAAGGTTTTTTCAATGAGCTTGTCACTGGCACAGTATTTGAATACAGTCAGGACAGAGACACCAGTAGATGGAACTGGTGCTTGGCAGAAACACCAGGTAGAGCAGTTTGAAAATTCTGAATACAGAGTTGCTTTGCTGGATCTCCAAGCTTGGACTTCTGTTGCCTTTACTGCCCAAATTAACAACAGGAATGACATAAGCAATAAATAAGGTCTAGGATTGTGCATTTACTTTCCTAAGTAGATTTTTGAAAAACGGCAATGATTCAATCACCCAGCAACATCTTAGAATGTGAACTAGGTGTTTTGTTTACAAACGTCCAGATAGACCATACCCCATTATTCTATACTTTTTGCATATTGAACTTATATGATAGGTCTGAGTTTAGGTTGATGACACCATGGAAGAGCAGTCATGTCAGTAACATCCTTACAATTTAAAGGAGCAAGATTCATTTTGTATAGGCCACACTTGGTACAAAGGAACTCAGTGTTTATGTTTTATAGGATTGAAAAATAAAGGTACAGTGATAATGGGTGAAAAGAGACAATGTAACTTTTTTTAAAAGGTCTTCTAATAATTTCTACACCTGCTATATAAAATAATGTCATAAAGAATTATATATCTTTAGTATTACTGGCCCAGAACTCCTTGGTTTTTGTCCTGGTAAGGGAAAAAAATCCCTTTGGTTACCATGCATATGTTCAGCTCCTTTGAGTACACAAGTATACAAAGTCTTGACAGATCTATATACATATGTATTTATATATCGTGCAATCAACCACTAGTAAACCTGATAGGAAAAGTATTCTCATTCCTTACCTTCCTTGCTATTTAAAGAGAAATACCTTGTTTATTTTTTATGGCACTGTCAATGATAATTTAAGAGCATTGCTATATTAAGAGCACTGCTTTTAATCTTTATTCTCTACACATTTTTCAGTTCATTCAAGTCAATGAGAATTCTGTATGCGCAAGAGTATCAAAGAGATATGAGTAAGATATTATTGTCTAAGCCACTGAAACTCACAAATTAGTTTTGGAAAAATGTAGGCATGCTATAAATATAATACTAAAGATAAGTGCTGGGTTTTTTATAGACATAATTATTGCAACAAACAGCTTTTTGCAAATGTAGGCAAACTGAAAATGATGAATCGCAGTCATAACATTGCTCTTATTTCTAGTAGTTTCTTAAACAGAAAAAACCCACTTTCTATCACTATATATGACACAAACTACATGCTAAAATAATATAAGACTGCTAAATCCCATTTCAATTTTCAAACAGGAGGTTGTGGACATGGTATTAGACAAATTGCAGATACCTGAGGTACTTAATACTAAAGCTGGCAATTTTTGTTTATAATTATTTAACCTCCTGGGATATGATCATCACTTAAGATATAAATCTGAACTCATACATGCATTTTCATCAACTTTTACAACAACAGAAAAACAACATATCTTTTCAGTGGTAGTAACAGGCAGAATTAAGGGTGGACACTAAGTCCTAACGCTGTTGCATAATTTCTTTGCTATTCAGAAAAAACTTCATAAAACACCCCATTTCAAAATGTGTTTCTTATTAGGCAGTTTCATAAAAACAAAAGAAGAACACGCATGATTTACTGATACGCATTTTGTCCAGATCAGATTAGTTTATCTCTTTTCTCTATCCAGGTTTAAATACTTTAAAAACACATAGCTACAGCCCTTTTTTTCTGGTAGGATTTGCTAAACAACTTTTATTTTTGACAGCACTAGCTAAACTAAGCATCACACCCTAAGATTTTAAGCAGCACATAGAATGTTCAAATTAAGAAATCAGTTCTTGTCAAAAGCAGTGGTAACAAATGGGGACTTTATGACAAAAGCCTGATCCTGCCATTGGTGCTCCCTTCTTGGGTACAATGCTTTCAAGGTTTTGAACGTAACTTGTGTACACAGGGTCATCATCTTTAGAACTGTTCTCAAAATCAGATAATGTAAGGAAAGTGTGTATGTTTCCGGGAATGCTTAACTCTGCTTTTTTTCAAGAAAGTTGCTGGTTAGACCAAAAGCACTTGCCTGTGTTAGAAGAAATCTCCAGTGAAGCAGAATCAATTTTCATATCACCTGTCCCTTAAGAAACAGAAACAGAGACATGCATACACAGCAGAAGGCACTGACGAGCTCTGTTCTGGGATGCCACATGTACGTGTAGTCATGCATGTGCAAGGAGATGAAAAGCACAAGAGAACAGCCATGAGAAGGACAGGGGAATACAGGGGCTGTATACTTTTTGTGAAGAGACTGAGAAAACCCGGCTTGGTTAGTCCTACAGACTGAATGCTGAGAGAGGATATGATTGCAGTCTATTAATACATCCTGAGATAAACACCAGGGAGGGATGAGAACTATTTCAGTGGAGGACAATGTTGGCAGGAGAACAAATGACTATAAAGTGGCCATGAGTTACACTCATCCTAGAAACTGGAAGATTTCTAGTTAGGAGAGGACTGAGGTTCTGAGCAGCTCCCCACACCAGCAGTAGCAAGGGCAAAATACTGAAATGCTTCCCAAGTAAAACCTGATCAGTTTTTGAAAGGGGCTATATGATATGGCTGCCTGTAACCATAGACTGCACGTGGTGAGCGAGCAGATGTTTCCCTGTCCTGTGTTCCTTTACTCATTGCTCCCGAGCTCACAGGACAGTCACAGAGTATGACAGTAGGAAGTCTTTCCATTTCCTGGTTCACAGAGAAATTGAAGACTTTACAAATGAAATCTGAAAAAAAATTACACAGGATGTGCAATTTAAGAGAATTAGTGTTTCTACACAACCCTTAATTGTTCATATCTCCTGGATTTCTGTGTGTGTCTTCAATTTTCACTCACATTTAATCCCTAGTGCCTCAAACCATAAAAATATCTATGAAATAAACAATGCATTACTGCTCCAACACTGACACATCCACTTGGGACCATCTGTGTGAGCTGCAGCTTGCACATACTGATTGTCAAGAGACCTGTTGCATTCATTCTGTTTCTCACACAGCACAGCAAAGCACAGCCATCCACCCCCAGCCCAGCAGTTTCTCACTCTGCCACATATTTAGTAGTTGGAGTTTCAATCCTCTTGTTAAGTAATGTATGCTATTACATGGTCCTATCTTTACAGTCTTCTGTAATATGCTAAATTAAGTAGATTAAACACAGAAGTCTATAAACCAGAGTACTTTTGATCTCCTAGCAAAGAAAATGTCATAGTTTTTTCCTAAAGAAAATTCTCACTCAATATAGATCAAAATAAAAACAAGTAAAAATATTTTCAGGTGCCACACCCAAGACTGTAAATGTACTTTAATTCCAGAGCTTTCATTAGAATTAATGAAAGATATACAGCGAAAGTAATAAAGTTAGTCCATGCATAACAGCAAGAGGAATACACTCAAAGCTCATCTGATGTTAGACTTGATTTCATGCTGGCCTTGCTCTGCTGGCAGATGTTTTTCTGCTTGTGTTTTGGTTTATAAATGTCTGACATCCTCAAGAGCAAATTAACTGTAGTTAATTTTATGCAGATTAATTCTGCTGAAAGTCACACAATAAGAGGATAGGAGGCTAAAGTCATAACGATGTGGATGCTGGTAATGTCCACATCTGTGTTTTTAGAGTATTGGCAGCATTTTAATTTCCTTGGGACTCTACATAGGATGTTGCTGAAATTGTGAAAGTTTAAGCCAGCAACACAACTGTATCCAGCTGAAACTTGAGAAGATTAAGAAACCTGGTACACTGTGGCTTGGGAGCCTCAGGAAAAAAAAATAAATTGCAGATTGGTGAGTGGTTTTAGTGCACACTGCTTTATACCTCTTCTCAAAGGAAATAAATATTGCCAGCTTTGCCACTACAGAAAAGTTCTAGGAGTCAAAGACCATCACATTTTGTGAAGTATAGAAAACCTCTTCCGTAAGACAAAAAAGATTTTGCACCTAAAATACCTGGAGCCTGTGTTACTGCAACACTTGATTCAAAGTTCTCTTTGAATGTAACAATTTCTTCTCCTTTAGCATGTGTAACTTGTTACATTAAGTGCCATTGCCAAACTTACTACATAGCGTGCTGCCTGACAGAAAATTACAGAGTAGCTATTTTTAAAGTTACCAGAATCTACTCAGTCGGGTGCCTAGATTAATGTCTTCTGTAATACTTACGAGGCAAATGAAATAGTGTACATTGTCCATCGGCATTGTGATAAAGAATAGATTAAAAGAACACATGGCTAGCTTGGCACTTTGTCAAGATACTTCTTCAGTGTTACTCACTCTCAAGTATTTCAGTCAAATTCTGTTCAAATCAAGGAATGAAGAAAATCTTGATGAAGATTTTTTCAGAATAGTATATATTCCTTACCTGGGGGCAGTCTTTGATGTAGTGTCCCTTGTTAAAGCAGAGGTGGCACAGGTAGTTAGGAGGTGGCCTCTTGCTGGGTTTTCTGGCTTCTGAAGAAAGGGATAGGTCAGAGAAATGCTCGGTGAGGGAGCTTAACCCATCCACAATGTTATTAAGTGAGCCATAAGGTGATGCACTCTTGTAGAGACTGCTGCTCAGAGCCTGCAAAAGAAAACAAATAAGTCACATGCAACATAGTACTGTATTAAGGATTGTTCTGAGGGAGATCTGAATAGGGGATGGATAAAAATAGCAGGGAAAAAAAGTGATTTTTTTTTCTTAGGAACACAGGCTGCATGACTGAGGGGAGCAATACACAAGCTACTAACAAAGAGGTTTCATGAAGGCAGTGCAATGGAGCTGGTCACCCCACTGCTGAGGAAGCTATTGAGCTTGCCATGGTTCTCTTAGTCCAACCTTTCCACTAAGCAATAATAGCTTTCTTCTGTTTGAGCATAATGCATTCATAGTACAGTTGGATTACGCAGGCAAAAAGCTGAAAGAACAACTCAGAAAACAGAACCCTTCTGTGTCCAAAACTACTTACACAAAGAATACTGAAGTCAGGGAAAGGAAAAGAATGCCAAGAAAAATGCAAAGTAACTTTTAATTTCCAATATGGTTAATCAGACAGTCAACACAGAGTCCCATGTTCAAATAATAACAAGAAGCATTGAGAACTACATCTGGTTTGCATTTTTGAAGGGATTTAAACATTTCCTGATAAACAGTAAATACCTAGGTTTTGTAGTTCACCTCAACAGGATCTTCACTCTCAATCTGCAAATCACAATCAGTAGCTCCTAATTTGCTATTCAGTAGTTTTAGAACAGCAGGAAACCCATCAACACCTAAATAGGTATTCTCCCTAATGGAGATAACAAGGATTAATTCACTTTAACCTCTTAAAGTTCGAAAGGAACTGCAAAGTGGAGTTCAAAAAGTAAATAAAAACTCTTAAAAAATTAACATCATAATGAAGCACTGTAGAAATAGGACCAACCATTGACTGTCCTTTCCATCCTCACTTGATGGGACACATCTCACACGGTGTTTCCACCTTAGGTCTGCAATGCTATGCTCATGCAATTTTCCTGGCATCAGAGAATTACTGCTGGCTTAGGGGAAAGTGAGGTAAGAGGTCCAGTGTGTGCCTCTGTGCTGTAATTCTGTTGAATTCAAATATTTCAATGGGGTCTTCATATGTGTTTTCATATGTTTTTATACCTGTTATATATATTTTAAAGACATGCACTGAAATTGATTTAGAGTTTGTGAAATAAATCTGAAATTAAATTTATTTCAGAGATCACAAACATTGAGGGTGTCTGCACAGTGAGTGTTTTCTGGGGGACAGTCACATACCAAAAAAATCGTATTAAAGCTCTAGGCACAAGTACCTGGGTGAGACCCAACTGTCCCTGAATCCCACCCCACCACAGATGGTGTACACTGTACAGAAAAATTCAGCCTCATAATCTGATTCACCCACTTGCACTACAGTCAAACACAACATGCTGAGCTCCACTGACCCCTCTTGCAAAGCTGAAGCTGGTGCACAGCAGCAGGATCAATTCAAGGGGCCCCAGAGTGGAATCAGATCTCACACGGGACTTCACATATGTCCTGGCACTAAAACATCCTGTGCAGCATAGTTCTGTGCTTTTGCAAGATGATGTGGCTGAGAGGAGAATCAGCCACTTTGTTTCAGGGGTTAAAGCCACAGATTGTAAAAGGAAAAGGTATTTCAAAAACTAGTAAAAAGATTTTAGCCACCAAGCAACCAAAGATACCTCCAATGGTCACTGGAATTTATTTTCTAGGATTTACTGGATGCTATTGGAATGAGAAATTCTTGGCATCAAATTTTTTAAAGGAAGGGGAAATGCTGTGGATGCCAAAATAGTATTAATTAAGGGTCTACAAGAAGTTCTTGTCTCCCTAGGAGCCACTTTCTCTTATATACACTTGGAAAATTATAAAATCTTTCTTTTTATGAGATCCTCTTGCCAAGAGATTCTTAAAGTACTTCACCTGCATTACACGCACCAATAACTTTGCAAATTCCTTATTACCTGATTTTATAGAAGGGTGAAAGTACGGACACAGGATGTGTGAAGTCACAAATTCTTTACCTATTGCCAAAATCTGGAATATCTTCTGGGGATGTAGAATAACTCCTGCTCACCAGGAGGTTGCTTTTTTTGCCCCCAGGGCCAACTCTGTAACAAAGCAAAACATCATCTATCTGCTGCCTACAGTGGGCTTTAAATTGGACATGCTTTAAATGGCATGTGACTATGCTTTAAATGGCAGTGGTGACTGTTTTCCTTCCTACATGTCCTTTACACTGAGATATTGCCCTCATTAGAAGGGAGCAGTTTGGAACCACAACTGGATGTTATGTAACTCACTCATCCACCAACCCTTCCTGGCACGTTTCAGGTCAGTACTGAAAAACAAGGTGGCTCACTCTGGCAGCAAACCTTCACAAACTTTTGTTTCAGCTGTGGCAGCCAGAAGCTGTGTCAGAGGCTAGGATCCCATTGGACTATGGCCTGCACTGACACTAAATCACAACCTTAGCAGCTACCAGTGGTTCTGTGGCCAAAGTGTGGCACACGGCTCTAAAAGCGGCCACCTGGTTCAGCTGGCAGGGCACTTGTGCAATACACGCCACAGCTGGACACGGCAAAACATCCAGTCCACACACGGCACCATGAAACACTTCCCTATAATCATCCTGAGGCCCAGTGTTAAAAAAGGAAGAAACAAATATAACATCCCAGAAGATGACAGTAAAGGAGAAGATGGACGTGTCTGATGTCACTGGTACTTTAAAGAACAATGCATTCCTTTGGAAATTGCCTAGAGGATCCCAAGGTGCAGCCCATCCCTCTGGGTATAGTCAGGCAAACTGATTCAGCTGTTCCTGCCAATCTGACCTGGCAAATGGTCTTAAATCTGTTTGACTCCGAGTCAATGTGAAAAACACATCAATCTGGTACTTGAAAGTTTCTATAAAGAGCACCAGCACAAATGGTGCTACATCCTGTTTCTAGCTCTGGAAATCTCCAGTTCTTCAGAAGGAGATGAGGAAATAAGCCATTTCCAAAAGCCAAGTTATATAATAAGGGTGGTAATGGGAAAGTTCATCTTGGCCCCTGGAATCAAACAGTGAAAGCTTCGGGCTTGTAATGAATGTGATGAAATGGTGATTGACTCAATTTTGTCATTGTAAAAGACAAAGGGTGAAAGAATATTGCTGAGATACATAAAACAGTTTTGGTTTGGTTTTTTTTCTTTCTGGGGCACTCAACTGAGCAGAACAGCAATTCAGCCCTTACTAAGTGTTTGCACTGCTGCAAAGGGGATTTTTAAGAAGGGTTTTGAATAAAAACTTTGAATTAGCTTCACACCAAAAGGGGATGTCCGGGGGGGTGATCAGAGTGCCAGGGAGAATGTTGATGGTCTCAGACAGAAAACAGAGAGGAAGAAAGAAATGCATTCTGACTCACTCTGGTCTCAGGTGTATTAGTACTCATCTGGGAGGTGGCAGGGAGTGTTCTCCTCTCACGAATTCCACCAAAAGCAATGACTGCTCTGTGTTCACAGTACACCACTAGCAAAGCCAGCCTATTTGTTTAAACGGTAGACAATAGCACCTCTCAAATAGAGCCTCATTTTGAGCTTGAACAGGATAGAAAGGATTTGGCAGTGAAAGGGTTAGTGCTCTCAAGGCGCCCAAAAGACCACACTGCATGTCCTAATTACAAGGCTCATCAGCCCAGCTGCAATGAATTCAGGATTTCCTTATCTTGCCCTACTGGGGGGATGGGAAACCTGGTGGTAAAACTTAGAAACTGCCTTGGTGGGAGGTTCGAGCTGCTACTGTAAGTTTGTGTGTTTGTTTGTTTGTTTTTTTCCTTCCTATGAAACTTGTTGACTTAATTGAATACGAACCAAACTGAAAATCTTGTGTTTTATTTTCCAAAGGTAAGCTCTCTGCTGGGTAGATCTTTAAACTGTATCTGTTGGTGGTGTTGGGAAGCAAAGTTTCCTTTGTTTGCTCAGTGTTTCCAGTTAAAGGGCACATAATCTGTAAGGTTGCAGGGTGGTCCTTTGTGAAAGAGGCGGCTATTGTCTTCTACAGCTTCCTCACTCTGATTTCCAGTTGGGTAACATACGCGAGTGATTCAGGAGTTCCAGTATTTAATTCACCTCTAAGAAATTCCCGCTTAAGTGAATGATTGGCAAATGCTCTTGATTCCCTTGGCTGGGTCCCTGCCTTTCAGAAACATCTTTTGGGATTGATGTGTCAAGAGGTAGAAAAGGAAACGCTGAAACACTGGCTTTATCTCTTCAGCTTCTTTTTTAGCAATGGTATAATGCTGAGAAAACCGACAACTGTTGGAAATATGCAATGAAACATTTAAGCAAATAAGCGGCAAGTCTTACTTTCCAATTTTCCTTTTGGTATGTATGGCTACTTTACCTGTAAAGGTATTTTTTTAACAGGGAGCAGAAAACACAGAGAGCACAAGAGCCTCTCAGTTATGACATTTAAGTCTGAGCATCTACCAGACCAGCTGTTATTAATAAGCAATGGCAACCTGTTTATGTGGGAATGGTATCTTCCTACAGTTCAAGTTTGTGTGAAGTAGAGGCATATCTGGAAAACCAGTTTCTGCCCCAAGTTCAGTTTGTGGCTGCTGGACCCTTAAGGCAGTGATAAAGAGGTACATATCCACCAGTGATGACTTGTGCTGGTTGATGGGGGCTGTATCTGGCCAGTACATCTGTTTGGTGCTCTAGAAGTTAGTATGATTGGTGCTCATGGTTCTCTCCACATTTGTTGTAGTTGCACATACTGAAGTGAGGTCCTGTAGCCTACAACCTAGTCTAGTCATCAATGCTGCCACAACTTGAAATAGTCTGTAATTGAAAAGTGATGAGCAAAGAATTTTTGATGACTTATTTTTGTGTTAGTATGCTGCTGACCTAATAAAGCAGACAAAAATAAAGCAGTCTTAATGGACAGAGTGAGGTTTAAGTCAACAGATGCCATAGCTCTTTGAAGTTTGTAGGGAAAGGACATTGGGCTGCCCTGTCATCAGCATGGAAAAAGTAAGGTTTTCATACACTGTAAATTGTAAATATTTTCCAGCCTATATGATGGTAACCAGACTAGCCATGCTAATTATTAGCCCTGCACCGAAATATCGAAAGTTGCTAAAGTTATTAGCTTGTATGTTCACAGGGATAAGAACTAAGTGGTACCTGTGCTGTGTCATGGATAAAACAGTAGGACAGAAAAGTCACTGCCCTCACTCAGTTGCTATTTTCATGCTGGAGGAGAGGGAAATCTGAGCTACCCTAACAGTTTATGTGTAGTATACAAAACTTAACCTGAGCGCCTACGGCTGTCTTATTTGCTAGTGTCCTAAGCCTTGCTTTTGCCGTGGGCTTTATCCCTGGGGCCATGCAATATGTGTGAAAGTGCAACAGTTGCACCAGAAGACAACCGTGTTTGGAGAAGAGCACTTAAAATCTATGACTTCTCTGTGCTTCAGCTCTTTGTAAGTGGTCAAAACGGTTCCCTGTTTTTGTCCCCAAAGAAAACATCCAATGCCGAATCACAGAATAGAATCATGGAATTGTTTAGATTGGAAAAGACCTTTAAGATCATCATCAATGTTTATGGCCAACCCCAAAGCCTTCTGAAAACAGAAGGATTAAATGAAAATACTGTAATAAATTTAGTTGTATTAATTTGAGCCAGAAGAAACAGAGAAGTTTAATTACCAAGGCTGAACTGGAAAACCTCAAAAACTGCTCCTGTATGGCTTGTGTCTGCTTTAGCTCCTCTGATAAATTGGATACTTTTACAAAAAAACAGTTTAAGAGTTTGTTCAGTAACATTTTATCATTGGAAAACTGAAAGCCAAGCTCATCACTCAGTGAAGAAAATGTTTGCCTGGAGGAAGAAAAAAAGACTCAGGTTTCTGTTTCCTTCTGAAGTCAACTTTTAAATCAGCTGTCAAAAAATCTGGTCTTTGGCCTGACTCTGATAAAATCTGAATCACTCAAGTTCTCATACAAAACCACAGATAAATGTAGATTAGCCAAGTAAACCTTAATACATTCCTAGCTAGTTAGACTAGCCAAGGATACCTTAATTCATCCTTCTTCTGTGGGGGGTTTTAGGCAAAAACATGTTTATGTTAAACTGCTAACACTAAACTTCTAAATATTTTCAGATAGACGGCAGTGGGCCTTTCCTTCTGCAGAAACAGTATCTTTAAGAGACACCTACGAATGCAGTGTGACCTGCTAGTGGTTATGAAGCGAGTCACTGAAGGGCGATGAATCTTTAATCCAGCAGATAGGTCTCTCTAATCTAGTTATTCCAAATCTGACAGCTCAGCTGGCTGTGGCTTCTCAGGTTGCTGAGACTCTGCCGAACAGCAAGTGGGTCCAACATGCTCCTCTGTGCATGACTGGTGTGTACCTTCAGTCTCAGCAAGGCTGGAGAGCAACACATGCCACCACCTCGCCTTGCTTTAGATCTGATGGTCTTTAACACTTGGATCCAAAGCTTTCAAGCAGTTTCACAGATCTTAAAAAAATCCCACTCCCTATGTACTGTACAGTGGTAAAGTTACTCTGACAGTTCAGGAATTGCTCAGTCACCACCTCCAGGCTTGCTGGAGCTCAGGTAGGCCTTTTGGCTTTCTGCTAGTAGTGTGATCCTCCTTATTTCAGCCTCAGGGGAGGGTTTGCTGTGGATATCAGTGAGGACACTCGTTTTACACAATGTAGAGGGACCTCACAAAAGGCCTTTAAAGGCAAATATGGGAGAGCACAGAGATTTTCTGGTCAGCGGTGTGCCGTCTTGAAGGAATCTTCTAAATCTCACACCAAGCTCTGCAGAGTTCCTTTTCATCTGCTGAACGCCCCAAAACTGCCCACTTGAGTTAAAGAGAAGCTCTAACGCATGAGCACTATATTAGGGACAACGGAGACCATTCACATTGCAAATTACTTTAACACATCCCCACAGGAGCCCTGGATGCCCCGGCTGTCCCCTGCCTGCCCGCAGCTGGGTCTCCCCTGGCCACCAACCTCCCTGACCTTTGGGCAGAGGCCACGGGGAGGGCCCCTGCCAGGCCCCTCTGTCCCACCGCTGCCTCGCACTGCCCAAAACAAGTCCCTTTGGTCAGGACAGGGTTCTCTGGCGAGGAGGAGGTTATGAAGGCTGTATAGCATGAAGCGAGGGAAGAAACGGATGGACGTGTTTTGATCCCTGCACTTTCTGTTAACATCTCTGCTTCCTGCAGGAAACCTTGTCTCAATCTGACCTGCAGTCTGAAAAACAAGAGTCGAGTTTCCTCTCATTTGGTAGGTCTTTTGACACTCCAAACGCAAGAAAAATAACACCCGGAAATAGATATGTGCCTGTTCAAGACACACTTAGGAAAGTATTTACCTCCTGTGCAGCTCTTGCATGATGAAAGGTTTTGCTAAGAAATGTCCATTTTGGGTTAAGCAGAACTCTAAGTCTGAGACAGTTTTGTTTATATCATTTACATTCAGTAATGCCTTCTTGGCACAGAAACTTCTGCGATGGCTGCCAAAGTTTAAAAGAGGCAAAGCTAAGGTCGCTGTCAGAGGTAGAAACAATACATCATCTGCCCAGAACGGGCCCCTCGCAATGCGCTGAGGGCCTCCGTTCCTGCACTCACGGGAAGACAAAAACTTTTATTAAATTGAATAGAGTGAGGAAAATAAATTATTTCTATGTACTAAATGACAGGCTGGAATTTCATTTTGTGACTCCAGCTTTTAGATAGTTTTATCTACATTTAAAGCTACCCTCTTAATCAACTGTGATACAGCACAGCTTGAAGTGTGATCTGAGCATGCAAATCCAAAACATCACAATCTGCTTCAGATAAATTATAAAATAACAATTGAGCAATCTGGTTTCCAAGTAGATCTGCGGCTTTTTTTTCTCCCCAAGCTGGGACTGTTAGAGGAATGCATCTATTATTCTACTAATTTCAGTTGCAATGTATGTTGGAAAAGGATGGTTATATAAGAACACCTCTGTATTTCAAGGCTCACTGATGCTCAAACCCTCGCTAGTCCTCCATTTTCAGGATGCAGTGACTCCACAATAGATCCTTTGCTTTCCTTTCAACCGTAAGTATCCACAGCCCTAATGACTACTCACAAATAGTTGCCTAGCGGCCTCTCTTAGTGTGAAGAATTATAAGCTGCAACTCCCCTGCAAAAATCACTGACATACCTGGAACTCCTAGAAGCAAGAGAAATCTATGGGAGCAAGCTGATCCCCTTAGAGTGTTTGCTTTGATGGCAGTTAGCTGGATGAGATGTAAATACAGATGTCCAGGTACCCACAATCCTTCTGTGTAGGGTATTGCACTTGTATTCATTGAAAAGAGACACCAAATCCTGCCACATGCAGGGAGTAGGTGTGGGTGGCCATTTAATATAGCAGGAATTTATTTCTGCTTTGCATATGAGCTCAAGTCCTGGATCATGAGGGCATTTGCTAATCTTCAAACTAAATTTATTGAAATACAAAATGTATTTCTTAAGAAACATGTTTGGAAGACCAGGCAGCAGTTCTCCCATCAGCAGCAGTTGAAAGAGCTAAGAAAAAGGGTCTACAAGAGGCTCCTTAAAACTCCTCTTAGTCAAAGTATTGGACTTGTTACCATTTGCTTACACCAAAACATATGACAGAAAGTAATGGGCTAGGCTTGTGATACGTTAAAACTTTAAACCCACCAAAGCTCCCCACAGCTGTGCTGGCCTGTGTAGACAATGAAGGACATGGAGAAAGCCCAGGACTTGTAACCCTCCATTTACTCTGCTTTCCTCAAGTGAATCTGTCTATAATTTTAGATTCTACTTTTAGTAGATCACGAATTGTTTGCTATGGTTCTGAAAATAAGAACTGACCTGCAGGAAAAACAAAGCGATCCAAGTTTTTACACTTATGAAGTACTGTCTGTCTGAATTATGTCAGGATTACTGTAAGATTTGAATAGCTTTTTAAAATTTAGTTAGTTGCTTCGATCTACTGTAATTGCTCTGGAACCCACGCAGAACCTAAGTAAACCATGAGGAAAAGACTTATATTCTCCCCATTTAATTTAATCATTTCATTGTGGCTTTCTAAAAGAGGAAAAGCATTTCCAGAGGATAGCAAAAGGAGCATCAGGCTGTTGGCAGTTTTTCTGGGGAAAAGAAACTGGGGAGAAGTACAGGTATTAATTGAGACATTTCAATAATCTGTTCAGAAAATGGAAGGTGATACCCAGTATCACTTTTTAGGTAGCATTTATATGTATGCATCTAATTTGGGTAACAGGACACCGTGGTTTTTGTTTCTATGCAAGTACGTATTATCAGTATTGTATGATTTAGCTTTGTAATATCTGTGTCTGCACCTTTTGTCAACTGCACTGTGTCATTATTTTTCATGCTTCTTAAAGCAGCATGGAAAAGATTCTCCAGTCTTAGATTTAAATTTCACTTAAATCGTGTTTCAGAGTCCTTTTATGGTGCACTTAAACTCTGATCTGGAAAACTTTCCTCTGCACTAATCCTCATCTAGCATCTGTCAGTAAAATGCAATCTTTTCTTTTAGTTGTCAATTACCAAAGTAACAGGACCATTGCTACAAGTTGTTTGTTATCTATCTTGTACAAGTACTCAAAACCCCCAAACAAAGAAACCAAAAAGGCCTGGGTGGGGGGGAAGAGGGGGATTGGCTTTGGGGTAAGAGCAGTTTAGTACACATCTTGGTTGTCTAATTCATTCCAAACACTTCATAAATTAATATATTGGTTCAAGTCAGACTTGGTTGTCTGATTATTTGTGCAGTTCACTGGAGAAGGATCTTCCTTTTCTGTTCTGAATAACTGAGTCTGTGTCTGCAGAGCAAAAGAGGAGTGGATGAAAAATCATTACCCAACACACAGTTACATCACCCCTTTGTTTGGGTGCTTTGGCATGGAAGACACTGTAAACGCATAAAATAACTGTAAATGAAAGCTCTGTGTATAAAATATAATTGTAACAAGAGTTCTACATCCTTTTGCCTCCAATTATAGGTTGGTGTGTTTTTCTTTTCTATATACTGCCTGGCAAGGTTTTTTTTCAAGATGTGAATGTATTTGTGAGGCAGAAAAAGCATGCCAGTGCTTCTCTCAACGAGGAGTTTGCACAGATACAAAATTCCAAGTGATTTAAAAGAGTTGGCAATGATTTTCAGCTAATCAGGAATAATAAATATAATTGGTCTATCTTCTACTGGCAGATTTAATTTTTCTTTTCAACCTATCAAAAATAAATCAATAGTAAAGCAGAAAGCACATATCCCTCTTCTTGAAGACTTGATTCACTTTCAGCAATTAATATTTTAGTTCTTGCCAGCTTTCCAAGCATGGTTCTGATTTTGATGTGAAAGCAAGTAGCTGCAGATTACTATGGTGGATAATACTTTCATTTTAAATGAACTAAAGCCCAGGTGTAAGTCATGTTTGAATCAGTTAAAGCTGGAGGTAGGGCAGGTGTGCTGCAGAGCTACAGCAGCATTTGCTGGGGGCAGGGGCAGTTTGTGGGTAAGGAAGCAACACAAGAGGCTCTGGCTGTTGGAGTAAATCCAACACATTTTCTTCTTACTTCTGGGAACTTTCTGCTGTTCTTAGTCAGGTAAGGAAGCTAGAGTAAAAGCAACATAATTGTATTTAGAACACATTCTTTGGTGAAACAAATTTGGCTCTTGTGCATTTCCTCTTGCAGTCAAATTGCTATTAAGTAATTCAGCCTCAGTGTCAAGAGTAAGAAGAGTATCTACTATATGCAGTACCGTTCACTTATAAAAACACACAGAAACAAAACAATCCTGGACAATTGAGAAGCCTAAAGCCATACTTAGGCGATACAAATGGAAGAATGTAATTTGGATGATAATTTGAATTTCACACTTTTTATACAAGATATAGATCTTATTTTCAGACTCCACTTCCTATAGTACATCCACATGTGGGGTTTTTATTTCCTTGGCAAACCTGGGTGTTTTCCAAAGATTACAGAAGTAGCAAAGCAGGAGGCCACAGCTGCAGAGATAAGAACAGGGAGCAAAAGAGAATGCTTGCAGACATAAACCCCTGAACTTTTGCATTTCAAAGCATATGTCCAGTTGGAATTGGGAACAGAATAGTTGTTAGCTCAAATACCTGTTACGGGATCTAAGATTTTGAGACCCATGTACAGTGGGCTGTGAAAGCTGCACTGTGTGTGCTGAGGCAGCATCATCAAAAGGGCTCTGGAGCTTGGCTGTGTGGGAGGACAGAGGCTGGTGTTGCCAAGATTGCCAAATGCACACTGTCCTCTGATTAACATAAGATATTCAGCTCCCTGGAATCTCTTATGAGGAGTGATGTGAGAATTGACATTTAACTTCCTGAAAAACATTTTGAAATTACTTGTCTGGCACTTTAAGTAGACACAAAATATCTGTAGTGTACAATCATCTTGAGACAGCACAAGTTACTGTAACATAGGAATTGTTGTGCTAGTGCCTTTTCAATAAAATTTGGCAAAGGATAAGGGCACTCCAATGTTGGTACTTACACAAAGAATAGTGAGAAAAAAATTAGGAAATCAATCAAATAGTAATTGTCATTATTAGAAAACACTTCCAGGTACTGTAGGCTGTGCTACTCTGTCAATAACTATGCTGAATGAGAGGAGGTAACACTGTGGTTGTTTAGTTGGCAGCTGAAAAAGCAAGAAGTCCTCACTTGAGTGCCTAGCACATTAAGCCCCCCGTGGATCAAAAACATGCTCTGTTTTAGAGTCACTAAAAATGTTACACAAAATTAAACAAATTGGACATGTTTTGGAGCATATGGCAATTTCTGCTAATGTGCATCTCTGTTGTGTTTGCCCTCAGACCATACTGGTTGAGAGCAGCCTCTTAAAAGGCATTTTGTTATCTCTTTTACATCTTTTAATCATGGCTGTTCTTAGACATATTACACGGAATTTGGGGAGTTGATGGCCTGATCTGGTATAGCAATACTTCTATTCTTCTGATACTATGAGAATGGAGATTTTTTTTTTTTATCCTATAATTATCCTCCAAATTACTTCATCTAGGCCAAATAACAGATCTTTCTTCATCAAGTATCAGGCTAGTGTATATCTCTCTAATTCTGTGAAAGACAGATGAACAAGTTTGTCTGATATAAAATATATTTTCTGTAGAACTGTCAATTTCCTTCTGTACGTTTTTGTTCTTAAAATGTTTCATCAGTTTTTGTTGTTAGCTTATGAATGTCACTGTCTTCTTTGGGAAGCTACCTAATCTAACCCAGTGCTTTAGACCTGCTTCTGTTTCACAGGGATTTGAATGTTATTTTCCACAGCACACTGTAAACTTTTTTCACTCCACGCATTTTTCTTTCCAAGCAAGTGATCCACACTTTATTGATCTAGCTTGTGTGCTCTCACTCCTAGTTAGTTCCCCTCTTGCCTGTTATGACTGCATCTGAAAAATGAAAATTATCATTATTTTCTCATCTAGTATATGCAGTTATTTGTGCTTAAATAAAATCTGGTTTAGATCCAGAAAGTGGCTGCTGTAGAGGTTTCAAGAAGGAATTTTGCTCTTTAAAGACAGAAATAATAGAGAAAAAAGTTTAACTATTATAATATGACAATTTCTAGTTACTGCTTGCTGTCTCTTCTTGACCAAAGACAGCACTGACCTGGTAGGATGCCTCCTGTTAGTCTAGAAAAATACCTTGTGAGTCTCCTTCCCCCTTATTCTAGGTTTTTCAATTATACCCCTCAATGACAAAGCCACAGATACCTGGCTGTGTCTCAAAGGCATTAAATTCCATGTAACCAGCCCCACAACAAAGCCCCAAATACTTGGCTCTGATGGATGGTGTTATAATGAGGGTGGAGCTCAGTTCAATGGCCAATTTATTGCATCTTAATGGTCTAACATGCTTTTATTTCATATCTAGGACAACAAATGCTGCCATAAAGTTTGGTTTAAAGCAGGTCTGTTTTGCAAAATGAGTCTTGCATACGAAACAAAACGCTCATTGTTGCTTTACTGTTTAAACCTTTATTATTGCTTTTTTTTTCTTGGTACAATGGGCTTTTATGCACCAAACAGCTGTGTTCATCATGTTTATTTAGAAGGCATCCATTGTAGTGGAAAAAGTCTGGAGGACAAAAATCTTGAAGTACAAGACTACTCTGTGGGTGCTGGCACTTTTATTTTTTTTCTGTCCTGTTCCTTTGGTCAGTATGCAAGTCACATACACAGGCACTGCCATGCAGACTCGCAAACCCTGTATAATAGCAACTTTTCACAAGTGCTGTCTCTTATTCCAAGTGTTCATCTCCAGAAATTTTCAACTGCAAGGCAACATACAGGACGCACAACTATTTTACACCCTATGATCCTATCACTTCTCAATCTGTTGCTATTTTGGACCCCCATTAGGTCACTTTCCAAATATTGTGTACAGCTATGTGTCAATCATTGTCACAGCTCGGCTCCAGGCTAAGCCAACCCAGGACAAAACCATGAGGAAAAAAAAAATGCCAACCAAAGCAAGCACTGTGTAGAAAACAGTCAACAGTTTAACTGTGGAAAGCTATGTGTTGTTCCAAAGATAGCATAAGCCCACTTGCTGCAAAAACAGCATACAGTACTAATGCTCTCCAAAATAATTTTACGCGGTTGAAATATGTAGTGTGTACCCAATGGCATCTGCAAATAAACAGATGTTAAAATCTCAAGAATTAAGAGCATGACATTGTCGGAAACTCTTGGGTGACTCCTGCCAAAAAGCAGTCTACTTTCCAGTTTCTGGAAAGAACAGAGCATCGAATACATTGACAGAACTTTTTCTGAGCAACAGTATGTCTAGCACCTTCTAAACCCTTGAATGAAAGCTGCTGTATAAGCAGGCAGTGTTAGCCTGGGAAATTGAAGGGTTCCCTACTTCCTTCGGAGTATATCCAGCAGGGTAGATGCATTCCCATGCCATATGCAATGGCTATGCTCCTTTCCCTCTTTTCAGGTTACCATGTATTAAGACATAGTCCAGGTAAATACTGGAAACACAGAAGTGTCTCTCCATCAGCCACATAGTCAATGTTATTGTCAAAGGCTGGAAAACAAATGGGAACAAACCAACATGCTTATCTTTTAAAAATATTAAAATATCTGTAGAGAATGAAACGGCTTCTTATTTCCTAAGTGGTGAATACTCTTGGCTTTCTACAGAGCTGGCATTCTCAGTTGCTGCTGCTGTTCATGTGCCTCAGGAAACTGTAATGAGGTTAAAAAGAGCAGAATAAAGTTACAGCTTGTGGATGATAGGAATCCACACAGAAGTGCAGTGAAGGTGACTTCTGGGATCTGAACAGCACAGCCAGGGGAGGCTGCACAGGGGCTGACTGCTTGGAGCTGGGGCAGAGACAGGGGCCTGAGGAAGGCCTGGCACACCAGGGAAATGATCTTCCAGAAGAACGAAGAAAAGTTTGGGGGGGAAAAATGGAAAGAACTATGAGCCAAGTGGAAAGGGAGTGTGACAAAAGGATTAGCCCCTACTTGCACAGAGTATAGTAGAAGCCGAAAATGAACTCGGGGAACTGTCAGGAAGAGAAAACTGTTTCTCAGAGACTGTTTCAAAGGCTTCCTGAATGCAGTCTCCATTTACTTGTTTCTTCCTTTTTCTCCCAAAAAGAAAAAGGACCTGCTGTGAGCAGAATGTATTCTGACTTGAACAAACACGGGCCTGAACAGAGTCCCAGTCTGGAATCCATGCAGGCCGAACTCCTGGAGTCTTGCTGCTACCTGGGTACCCTTAAAGCTTGTATGTCAAGCAGGAAGGGGCAAAATCTACAATTTGTCACCAACAGGTTGGTAGCTAATAGTTTAAATTGCACTGCCTGCTAATCTTTTTGCAAAATCCATGTGCTTGTTAGGTCTATATGTTGTTAAACTGCCTATGTCATGTCACACTTAATAAGACTTAATCAGGTTGAACGGGTTTTGAACTACATACTCTCAAAAACAGTGCTTATTTTGAGACTGGATGTGCTTTGTTAAATTCTTAAAGAAAGAATTTCTAGTTAAAGGAAAAAGCATGTGTCTATATAACTCTGGCTCTTAACTGTTAGCAGTTCTAAAGAGAGAGCAGTTGGGGAATTTGATTTGGTTTTAATTAATAACTCCATAACTTTTCTGACAGAACAGGAAGGTGGATTTTGACTGTGGATACATTTTAAGTCGATGTTTAACATAAAAGGCACTGGAAGGACTTTGAAATGTCATTCTGTGGGAAGTGCCAGAGCAGGTTGGGATGTATTGTCCATCTAGCCCCCATCAAACAGAGCCGCTGTTGAATGCCTCCGGCAAGAGTCCCACAGTAGGGTGCCAAACTGTAGTTGGATCTTTCCTGGAGAGGCTGGGAGCTGTGGTGCGTGAGGTGCCACCTTGCAGTATCTCCACACATGTGAAATCCCTCCAATGCAGAAGTGCTTGACCTCAACAACTTCCTGTGACAGGGAGTTCCACAGCGAATTGTCTTTGCATACCCTAGTTTTTTAGCTTCCTTCCCTTTGGTTTCATTTAGTCTTGCTCTTGCGTTATGAAACGTGCACAAACTTTTTTCGCTGTTTTTATCACGTTCCTGTTTATATCTCTCCCTTTCAAATAGTGCCTGCCTTTGATCTCTCGTAAGCCATATGTATTCTTGTACTAAGCTTTTTAAGTAACACTTCGGGGAAAAAAAAGGGGGGAGGGGGGTGGCGGCGGTGGTGGTATTTTTGCACGTTATGACGGATGTAGCACTTCTTGCGTGTCCTGCCCCCCGTCCCTCCGGCCGCGCACGGGAAATCGGTGTAACCATTGACCAGACTGTCAACACGGGCGCCCCGCGCCGCTGGCGGGCGACGGGAGGAGGCGGCGGCTGCTCCAATGCCGCGGCGGCGCCTCGCCCCGGCCCGTTAGCGGGACGGGCAGCGAGGGAGCGCCCGGCGGGAAGGGGCCGGCCGGGCAGGAGNGGGGGGGCCGGGGGCTCCGCGCCGGGCGGCGCGGCGGACTCACCTCGCTCCGCTGGAGCTGGAAGAAGCTGTTGAGATAGCTGGAGCTGAGAGAGGAGCCCAGCTCCGGGGTGCTCTTGGTGTAGCCGAGGTCGGGGTG
>VZRQ01008852.1:796392-832507 GCA_013397975.1 Machaerirhynchus nigripectus | reverse complement strand
CGCCCCCGCCCTGCTCGCCTGAGCGCGGCCAGAGGAGCGTGTGCGGCCGAGGTCCGCGGACCGCTGGCCACTCGCCCGCCTGGGTCGCGCCGGCTCCCTCGCTCGCTCCCCGGCCTTCCTTTTCCTCCTTCCTGAAGATTTTTGCGCTAAACACGCTCAAAGCCCTCCCGAGGGTTCCTCGCTGGGCCCTTTTTGGCTTGTTTTTAACTCGACAAATTTCGCTCGGCTCTCGTCAGCTCGCCCTCTCTTTTCACTCTCATTTCTGTTTCTTGCTGGTGCTGAGAGTTCATTGCAATCTGAGGTTCCTTCTCGTTAAATCTCTGCCAGAGCTCCAGGTTTACGAAGCCCTGCGCGGTCGCTGAGGTTGTGCCAAGCCGTGCAGAGTTGGGGTTTTCCAAATAAGGCAGGCGAGCGGCGCGATGTTCCCTTTGAAATCCATCTAGGTAGCCCTGGCGTGGGCTCCTGGGGAGCCTGGCTGCGGTGGGATACCCGGGAGTTAAAGCTGAGTAGGCCTTTTAAGGAGTCGGTAGCACAAAAGAGGATGATGAATGATTCCTGTTTTAGGAAGGAGCCTGAGTGGGTAAGCTGGTAATTACAGTTCATAAACTTTCCCTGCTGCCTTCCCTGCGATGAGTGGAACAGAGCAGCTATTTCTCGCTTTGGTACAAACACCGTAGCAATCAAACTAGGAGTTTTCAAAGGAGCTCCCAAGGACGTAACTCAAAAACTCAAGCATAGCTCCTTGTGCTCTTTCCCAACTGACAAAAGGGTAAAAATTAATGTGTCTTTCCAGTATGGTTTTGGGAAAAAAAAAAAAACCTTCCTTACTTAAATAACAGAAAGAGAAATCTGACCTTTGGAACATCAAAGTTGGCATCTTGGTTTGCTGTAATAAGCCAGATGTCTCTGCCAAGATAGGAGAAAAGTCACTGTTCTGAAAAGGCATGGTTACAAGCAACAGAAAACGAGGGTCAGCCTACACACAGTAGAAAATGCTGTTTAATTGTCAGCTGCAAACACTTCTACTTGCAGGAATTTAAGTGCAGGTGAGGATTCTAACTTTCCAGAACTGCAAGGTGAAGCTTGGAATAGCTGAATCAAACAGGGCTTCTTTAGTGAGGCTAGTGTTGTTTTTTTAAATTTTCTTTAGTGACAAAGTCCTTGCAGCACAAATGCAGTTGACTCTTTTGTAAACTCTCTTGCTTTAGGAGCCCTTTGGGGCACATCTAAACATGCGTGCATCAGAATGAGAAGGAACAAACTTCCACCAGTGTAAAGAGTCTTTCTTTATACTCTGTCCACAACAGAGATCATAACAGAAGAATTCAATCAAATTGCATCCCAAACTTAAACAGTTGCATAGTGTTTTAAAGAAGGAAAAGGTGGATGCGGCTTAGTGACATAATAAAATGTGGGGGAGGATTTTCCATTATTTGCTGCTAAATGAAGAAAAAACCCCAAGAAACAGATATCACATCTGAGGAACTTGCCTTTCTGGCGGCTGGTATTAAAAAAGTCAGGATATGGTAGAAAATCTAGAAGGGGGAACTAGGCTGAAGCTGCTTGTTTTGTTGTTGAGTTGTTTGGATTTTTTTTTTTTTGTTGGCATGCTAATTCCTTCCTTAAAGACAATTTCTATTCTTATCACTTCCCTCTTTTACTTGTTAAGTTAAATGCATGTATTTTTATTTGGCAACTCCACTGTTCACTCTGTTTAGTAAGATGCTGTGAAGGAAATGGGACTTCTGAACAGGCAGAAAAGATAACACAACAGGGTTCTTGTACCGATAGAGGTCAAAAGCAAAGATCAAAAGAAAGAGTGGTCAAGGTGATGCAATGTTTTGGATGAAGAGTTTTTGGTATATTTTGATACTCCCCCCCCCCAAACTGAATATAGCTCTCATTGTAGGTAGTTGGATTGCTTTAGTTAGACAACACAGTAGAGATTGCTGTGGGGAAAGGGAAGATAGAGTGCTTTTATTGCAGCAGTTGCATTCATGAATGCAGCAACCCCTTATGATGTGAGGGGAACCATGCGCTCCACCAGATGCATTTGAACAGAGAGCTTTTGGCTGTCATTGCCCCTTGACAGTGGCCCTGGTGGCTTCTAGTAACCATGCAGAGGAATGAGTAAATTGAATAAATGCTTTGTTTGGCATATCAGGAAAGGGAAAGGCTGAGGAGCTTAACTGAAAAGCACCCACACTTTGAGGTTCGGTTGTCATGCTGGCCTCCTGTGCAGTTTCTTCTGGAAAACAACTTCAGGCAGTTCCCCTCCATTTCTGGATTTAATACTGCCCTTAGCTTAGCGAAATGCTGCTGCCACACTTGTTACAGTCCACTTAAATTCAAGATAGCAATTTTTTCATTGGAGGTCCACTCTTCACCTCTGGGAGTCATAGATAAGGGAGGAGAAGATGGATACAAATGGTCTGTTTAGCAGATACATGACAGTACAGGAAAAGGTGTCAAGGTCAATTGCATCTATTCTTCTCAGAAATACTTGAGACAAAAGTGCCCAACAAGGTAGTCTGATGGCTTTGAAATATCTTCCAGACATGCACAATACCTTCCTATTGATTATTTTGGGATGGAGTATAAGTGACATCAAGT
The DNA here is from genome assembly GCA_013397975.1 of Machaerirhynchus nigripectus. Taxonomy (NCBI): domain Eukaryota; kingdom Metazoa; phylum Chordata; class Aves; order Passeriformes; family Dicruridae; genus Machaerirhynchus; species Machaerirhynchus nigripectus. The sequence continues at coordinate 829,894 of VZRQ01008852.1, read as the reverse complement.
ACATGGATTTTACATCAGCCTTACGGTGCCAAAACATCTATGAATCCTCTTGGTTTTATTAATGAGTACTGCTAATGAAGTAAAAAACTAACTGGAACTTCAACATCAGACTTTGAATAAACTGAATGGCTTAAGTGACTTGGAAAATAAAAGCCTTGAAACAAGTCAAAGGCAGACACAGAGACAGGATTCAGCTGCTTCAGTACTATTCTTTAAGTAGTGGGTGCTCGTGCAATTTATCTAAAATCTCCTTGTAACTCACTCTGCCTGTCACCTTAGTGATCTGGACACCTTGTGGCTGCACCCTTCCCACGGAACCTTTGCAAGAGTGAGGAACATAATTTTCCTCTTCTGGCCAGGACTCGTTTCATAATCTAACGTATTTATGTTCTTGCTTGCACTCTTCATAGCTTTAGATGATGTCAGCCTTTATATATGGGATTCTAGGGGTTTTTTTAAAGAAATTTTTTATGGTTCTCCATATTTTAAAAATGCATGTGCCCTACTACAAATATCCTGGATTCTTGTGCTTTTAAATGTGTCTTGGTCTGAATTGCTGTCTTCTTAGTCATCTTCTAGATTAGATTTATAAGAAAATAGAATGAATACCCAAAACTGCCAATAAGACTGGAGAACATGGGTAATTTGAACTGTATTCTCCAGTTTCTGTAATCAGGATATACATAATGCAACAGGCCATTCATCTCCAGTGTAGCTGGAATATTCCAAACAAATGTTTTTCATCTGCTGCAGCAGAGATTCTTATCTTATTATGAAATAATTTTTCTGTGTGAGGGAAACTGTGTAAATACTCTTCGAATTATGAGAAGGCATTTCAGCAGAGTTGTAAACTGTGAAAGCACATCTGCATGTGGCATTTGTGAGTTATGCATGTTACAACCACTTGTGCTCGCTGTGTAGGTACAACAGTTCCACTGCCAGCAGTGAAATGTAGCATAAACCAAAGTTAGAGAAAGTAGTCTGGGAATGCATGTGCTTGACTATGTAACACCATGGATTTTTGCACCTATCTAAAGGATCAGCTGCAATCCAGTGCTTAGGTACAAAAGTAAAAATTCCTGGTTTCTTCCTCCTATGGCTTTGGCACAGAAAATTCTGGAAAAATATGGATATGAAGGTATAGTTCATCCATATGTAGACTGTTAGTAAATATATACCATATGCAGTAACGATTTGCTGTGGATAGTGTGTGAAGCACAATTCCTGCAAGACTGTCTGAAACCACCAAGTAGGTAATTGGTGTAACAGATCCTCTTGGAGCACACAGATTTTGTACCTGGCCAGTTTGTGGTTTCAAGTCTTGGGGCCTCCTTGCTTGCTCTCTGTTAAGATATCATTGCTGAGTAATTTCATGAAATAAGCCCTGGATCTGACTAGCTGTGTGAGAAATAGTGGTTTGATTTTTCTGTATTGTTTTGCAAAGCTTCCTGTTCACTCTTCAGCTGCGGCACAGGCATCAGAATTGTTCCATTATTTCAGTTTTAAAAGACAGCATCTCCTTGTTTCTAGTACTGATCTAAAAGTTCAGCATCCGTGCCCAAAACAGTAGCTGAGGTATCTTGTTCCTTTAAGTTAGCCCATCCTAACCCCTTTCACTTGCTTGACCCAGGAATCTGAGAGGAAGTCCAAGGAAAGAGCAGAGCAGATGAGAAGAACAGCAGCAGTTAGGGAGAACTGGGTGCAGAGGAGTCCACCTGCTTTACCTGGAAGTGTCTGCATTGGAACTGCTGCTGATGCTTGCTTCTCCAGCCAGAGAAATGGCATGCAAGTGGGGAGGCCCAGGGATTTTCTATCACCTGGGGATCCCTCTAAGCTGCCTTATGCCATAGGAGACCCTTTACTGAAGGTTAGATGGCCTCAGTGCTGAAGAAGCAAGTTAGCTGCTATTTGTGGTGCCCCTTAAAGCCCTTGGTGTTAAAGAGTGCGATAAAAATCCTCAGGCACCTACCCAAGGAGGGAAAGGAGGACTCTTGATCTTTTTGGAAATGCAGGGAGGGTTTCATTTGCATTTTTTTGTGTACGCCTTTGCTGCATATAGTATCTCTGCCCATCTACTTCTCTCATCAAATCCATGGTACAGCAAGCTCCAGGAGACAAAGATAGTGCCTAATTGTTTGCCACTTCTCTGTTCTTCCCTAGGAGCTCCACTAGATTCATTCTTCCAATAACTATAAATCCTGCTTGCTGAGGTAGAACAAGGCTTTGAGTTAGAGCAACTTCAGGAGACAGAAAAGAATGCCAGAGATAAAGGTAAATGAAATGGTGATTAGTGGATGGCACAGGCCATAGTGGTAAATAGAAGACGAGAATGACAAGAGGGAGCTGTTGGGACCTGTGAACAGAGTAGCTGTGGTGGGATTGGAAGCTGGGATTGTATGTACAATTATCTTTTGATTAATGGAGTATTTGACTGCTTTTTGTGAAAGTGCTGATTGTCCTTAAGTCAGATCAGGTCTGGAAGCAGTATTTTATTCACGGAATGAGGATCTGCTGGCACCCCGGCCATCACAGAGTGTACCCCTACCGCCTGCTTCAGCGTTGCACTCCCACTAATTTCTTCTTAGTGCTTTCTTTACATACCCAGGATTGTCTGTGGGTTTGCTTTTTCTGTTTTATCCCCTCTTTCTCTTAGGCTGGGTAACAGAATGACTATCTAATTTGTTCATGAGTATATACATCTTACCCATGTTGAGCTGCCACGTTAATTGTAGAGTAGCCTAGAATTAGTTGCCAATCTTAATTGGCACTAACCCTGTTGCATAGAAGTTTGTTTCCTAGGTACTTTAAGTCAACACAATATTTATATCAGACTTGGAAACTCTCCAAGCAGGTTTCAGGCAATTCTTTACATAAAAGGAATGAACTGCAGATGACTGAAGACACAAGGTTTTTATTTTCCGAAACTTGGACCTCTGTCTCCTACAAGGGCTCAACTCTTGCTTCAGTCAGCACACCTCACACACGTACAGAATTTGCCAGGACCATCTGCTCTTGAGCTCTCTGATGCAGGCAGTGGAATGACAGTAAGTGCTGATCCATTTACAGCTCTGTATGGGAAGGAGCTGTTGCCTGCTACTGTCCCACCAAGAGCCTAGGAGTCATCAGCTTTCATAACACAGGCTTTGGATTACATTTACTACATCAGTCCTGGTGTATAGTTTTATGAGAACAATGATATCGGTGCAGATATGGACTAAACAATTCTAGTAAAAAACCCCTTTCCATATATATACATCTGTCAGTCATACATAAAAATCACAGTGATATTACATAAGTTAGCACTGCTAATGGAACACTAGAACCCCTACTTGAAAACATTCAAAACTGTCCTCTTCCTTTTTAATCTGGGCTTTTTTTTCACCTCGATTAATACAACTGACAGACATCATTGTCTCTCACATATGTCTTGTTTAGTAGAAGCACTATATTCCAATCATTCCCCAAGAAAAAAAGGGAAATATTCACAAGGAGAAAAAGTACACTTCTAAAGCCTGTGTATAAACAGTTCTTGGCATAAAGTTGCTTCTCCCTGCTCAAATCCCCTTTCATGTTAGCCCAGTTTAATTCAACTGACAGCAAAACATGCATTTCTAGCAAGACATTTCCTTTGTTTCTTCAATACAATCCTAAATAAGAAAGATGAAGTTATAGTGAAGATTACACTAAATAAATGAACCAGAAAGGTATAGGCATGCATGCCTTAGGGAAAATATACCACACTTCTTGGTGTAAAACTGGAATATTTTAAACCATATCATTTTTATGGAAATTTTTCTTTCCTGCTAACCTGAAACTTTATTTTTACTCTCCATGTTGGCCTAGACACTACTGCAGACCCTTATAATGAACCTCTTAAGCTAAGACTGGTGCCAGCCTGCGAGTACTGACATGACCCTTTCCCACGTAGTGAGACAAGTAACTTCTTCTCCTATATAGGGCTGAACAAGCCTACCAGTGTCTCTATCTTAAACACAGCCGTTAATTTGGAAGTGTTAACATGTACCACCTGGTCCTGTGAGGATGGGATTAGCCAAGGGTATCATTAACACTAATAACTCGTTGAATGAAAAATAAAAATGAAAGCTGAGGAAGTCAGCAAAGGTATAATTGCTCCAAAATTAACTTTCCAATATTTCTACCTTACGGAATGTCATATTTGCTCAGAAATGCAGACAGCCAATGAACAGATACTATGTCTATTGATGAACAAGTGAAAAAAGTGTAGCATTTATTTTCCCAGCTTTAATATTGATTGCACTTTGTTTTCTTTCACTTGTCTCAGCCCAAGCTGTAGGCCAGGGCCAGCTACAGAGTGTATATATGTGACTGTGTAGCTACAGAAACACATTCTCCAGCTGATGTGTCCACCTCACTGTTTCTGCCAGAGTCCCTGTCACTGAGTGAAAAACATTCATCCCCATCAGCACTGTCAGAGACATTCCTTAAAAGTGTGTCAAAAGTGGATTGCTATGTAAATGAGGACATGAAGGAATGGGTGGGTGCCCCGGTATAATCATTGTTCTCACCTCACAAACCATAGCAAAAGGTTTTGCATGATTTTACCCTGGGAAACATAAAGGGTAAGTACAGAAAATCATAGTTTAAATCTTTTCTTGATGGCCCACTCTTATGCTGGTTGCCTTTCATGCCTTCAGGTGAAACATCTTTCAGGAAAGGGGCTTCAGCTCAGCAGCACAAACACCAGTGACGTCAAAGGTACTGTGTGTTCCTGCCGTTGCCAAATTTCAGCTTTGCTAATGGCACAGTTATGTATTGCATTCACCAAAAATATTTTTCCCATCCCTGAACATTTTAATTAAAAACTGCTGCAATGAAATTATATTCAACACGAATGTATCCAGTTCTTTAGCCAAATGGGACAGTACTTGAGCAAACTGAGCTGGCTTTGTTACATTCTTTTTGAATTAGTGCAATTTCTACTAAAAACACTCTGTTCATTGATAATATTTTCACAGAAGAACCTAAAGTAAAATCATACACGTTGAGCCTGTGGGTCCCCAAACCAGCTAGATTTTCCAAAAAAACAAACAAAAAAGAGTTGAAATTTTAGGTAGTAATTACGTCTTTATTTTACATTTGTGGAATATGCAGTTTGTTTACTACCGCTTCTAGTGGTACAGATGAAATTATTGACCATATGAAATTGTTGAGCCTTCTCTCTAAGTCTAACTTGGTTCTGCTTAGTTGCTAATATATTCTGGATCAAGGACCTGGCAGTGAGTGGGAGTTCAACTGGTAGTCTCTGTTCATCTTTGCTGTCTTAGGTTCAGAGGAAAGGAGAATTAATTTTTAAAACACTTCAAATGTTAGAAATGGGTTATTATCTACCATTTTAAGAATTAGAACACTGTCATGTACAGATTACTTCCAAAGAAACCAATACAAATTGGTTTCTATGGTCTGAAAGTTGGGGTGCAGGGTATTGCCCCTCATTAATGAGAACCAGAGGGGTTCAGAGCACGACTGAAGGCTCTGCAGAAAAAAGTTCATGTTCTGCTTTATCACTGGTGTAATGTTATATGTGCTTGTCATTTTGCCTCTGGTGCAAGCATGTGTGTTTTGACTGTATCTATATCAAAATATAGCAAAATAGGGATGATAGGGATGATGAATAGTAACGTCCCCAGTGAGGCACAGCACAAGAAAGGATCATGCTTCTCAGCCTGTTTCTTTCTAGGTCATGAATGACTTGCATGAAGATGTCAGTATCCTGCATCTGTTTCCCTATTTTGCCAGATGTCTTGAGGTGAGATAAGAGGATTCATGCAGCTAGGAAAAATATCCACAATCACTTATCTGTATTGTGGTTTTTATTGTGTTAGCAGAAAAATATCAGGCATCCCTTGGCAAAATGAGTTTTACCAAAAAGTTTCACTTGTCCTAAGCTTACCTAAATTTAGTAAAGAATTCAACAATATATTAGAAATAAAATCCTTTATTTAACTTATTTTAAAACTTTCCCCTCGATGAACTGAAAATATGACTGTGCTGCAATTATTGCCAGAATTATGATTCTCTTTAAAAAGTCTTTTGAGAAGAACTGACAGTGACAACTAACATCTCCAGTAAAATGTTGTGGTTTGGCTTTGATTTGTGGTTAACTGTGGCTGGGGTGTCAGCTGGAGTAGCAATTTGCAGAAGTACTTCCAAAATCATAATTAATTTTCAGCTGCAGTTGGACAGTTTGAACAGGGTTCAGATTTGGTGCTATTCTCTGTTTTAAAATAACTTCATCTTGTACTGTTTGTACACTTCAAAGATTCTTTTTTTCTTTCCACCATCATAGCTATTTGATCGTAATTCTTTCATAAAGAATGGCTCTAGAAGACCAATAAATAATTCATGCTATACCCCCCAAAGATCTGCTTTCTGGATAGCTTGATGGCCGTATGGTAGCAGGAGACTTGGGTTACATTGGGACATTTTTAAATTAACAGTCACACTTTTAATGTGAATAATTGCTTTTCATCATAATAGCAGGCAGTCTGCAAGGACTAATAAATTCCACTGAGTTACCAGAGACAGAGCTTAGTCTCCTTGGGTTCTATAATGTATTTTTAATTGGACTACTATGGCTCTGTGGTACATGCATATTCCATTGAAAGCATGAAAATCACTCAATTATAACTCAGTAGAAATTGAAAGAGTCACATATCCTGCCTAGGTGTCTTAATTTTTTGGCTTCTCAAAGTTTGGGGGAAAAGCCTAATTCTTTTCACCCTGCTTCTCTAATCATTCAGTTTTCCTTACTGAGTTATTCTTTATCAGTAAATTCTTTGTTCCTTTTCTTGTCCTGTAATAGTTTGGGTGCTTGTTGATTTGAAAGTCTATTTGGAGAAGTAACAGTCCAACCCAAGTGGTGGGGAGCATATAGGGTTATATCTGTGTTAGTGATTTAGGTTTTTTTACAAAGGAGAATCAATGGCTCTGGCATCCCCACCCTACACATTTTTGTATTTTTTCTCCCTAAGGCAAGATCAAAGTCTTGCCATCTAGGCCAGCAGTCAAAGAACAGATTTGTTTAGAACATGCTATGGGTGCTCTGAGATGTGAATAAGAACAAGTGAGGAGAACATCCCCAACAATATTTATGACAGGAACTGATCCTGGTCTGGACTAAAACATTGACATAAATGTTCTCTGGGTGAGCCTACCTGAGACCAGAGCCTGAACTGCACTGTTCCTCTGGCTTTCCTCCTTGCCCTTAAGAGAAGATGAAGTATATTTCTGTTACTTCTGTGCTGGTCCTGGGACTGAATACTTTCCTTTCTTTCCCCTTCCCAGCCATTTAGGATGTATTACAGTAGTTCTCCCCCTTGTGTGGGTTTTTGTTGTTCTTGTTGCTGGGTTTCTTTCTTTGAGAGGGGTTTGTTTGTTTCTGGAGGTTTTGTTTGGGTTTTTTTGTTGTTGATTTCTTCACCCAGATATACAGCTTTTTATGCTTTCTCTTCTGTGGAGGTATGAAAGAAGGCTCTCAACTGAGCATTTTTGTTAGCAAGAGTTTCAAAATGGTAAGATTACTCCCCTCTGTGTTTTTGAAGAGCACAGAATATTACATGAAAGCTTGCCATACTGGCATTTCAGGAATCACAAAATGTTTTCATGCTGTGATACCTTGAATAGTTTGTCTTTACTTGTACTATTTTTATGTTTCTTTCATTATGTAGACTATTTATCCTTTCTGTGAAGCTTAGTGGCCCAGTGTAGTACTGATGATCACTTATTTGCCTGGAATAGAATCAAAAGTATGTATTATTTGTCACAGGACACGAAACACCCATTAAGTGAGGATTTTATCAGTCGTGGGAGACAAGTTTCAGCCATCAAGGGAAAAAGAAAATGCCCCTATATAATTATTTTCAGGCTCTAAAATAATGTTTTCCTTCAGTGACCCTCATCTTAATGGTACTCTTGAATTGCTAAGTCCTTTATCGCTATTAAATAAGGGCTAGTTTATCCATTTGATAGGTGTTATTAAAACAAACTCTGTAGGTATATAAACTTGGACCAAGGAACTGGTTTGAATGTGGGTAAATGTGAACCCCTAGCAGGAAGAGAAAGCCAAAGCTCTGACCTCTGATTTCTTACTCCAATCACTAATCCACATAGCAGGGACTCGATGAGTGTGCTTTAACAGTGGGTATTCTTGAAATACATCCCCTTCCTTGAAAAAAAGGTCTGCATTTGGGATGCAAAGTATTATCCTGCCTTTAACTCTGAAATGAGAAAAATTTTCAGTTAAAAAAATCCTAGTTGGCTAGTCTGCTTCCAGAATTTTCGGCCCACTGAATTCTAGTCCTCTTCAAAGGGCTGACTAAAATCTGGACACATGAAGAATATTTCGCTTTTATGTCATCATTTTGTTTACCTTTGAACTAGTTTCTGCCTTTCCTAATGAGCTGACTTGGCTACTAAAGCTGCTGGCATCCCCCAGGACCCGAGGGCAAGGAGGTCGTCTGAACCCTTCTGTTTAGGCTGCTTTGCCACATGAATTTCAGGGGAACAGTTTCCCCTGTTTATTGGAACTGGGATTAAGAGTGGCTGTGTTTTGAGTGACAGAAGCTACTGGGGAACTCTGAAAGCCTTCATTTAACTTACTCCTTTCTTTTCACACCACTCAGACAGTGCTGTAAAGCTGCACCACTGTTAAGGCAAACAACTGCACCGCAAAGCAGTGGCTTTAAAGCACCCGGCTGCCTTTTGGCACCTCGGCATTCGGGCTGGGAAAGGCTTTAAACACCAACCCCACCCACTGCCTGTGGAATACTTGTGGGAAACAAAAATAATATTTTTCTTGTTCTTCCCATGATCAGTAATGGCTGTTACAGACACTTCACTGCACAACGTCAGCTAATGCTGATATCCCTTCAAGCTAAACTGATCGCCAAGAGAAGGCAAGGAAACCCCAAACCTTCAGCAGTGGCTTTGGATCCCTGCAGCAGTCAGGGTTTGTTTGGCCACCTGTTTGTGGCTTTTAAGTGCCTGCCCAGGCCCTGAAGTTTCAATCATAAGCTAAGAATTTATTATGAGCTTTGCACTTTTAACATTTTTTTCACCTAAAGTTCTACTGTTACTATTCAACTTCTGCTCATGCAGCAGCAATAGGTACAGGCTAAACCAGGATATTGGTGTTTCTGGAGGACATTGTTTGGAATTACTAAAAAACAATACCCAACAAAAAACCCCTAACATGCAGTGAGTATTTTGTTTGAAAACCACTTTTGCTACATCTTACCTGGAATATCTCCAGCTCCCTTTTTTTCCACTGGCTGGTGGTGACAGGTTCCGAGAACTAGTAAGCCACCCTTTTCTAACAAGAGGAAGGCTCTGGATCTGCCATAATCACTCCTAGCATCCTGGCTCTATGTGGAATGCTTTCACCTCCTGGAAGGAGTCCAGTGTCTGCTCTGCAAACCACAGTGCACAGTTTTGAATGTTATAAATACTTCTTAAAGATTTACTTTCTCAAATATACCTGTATAAATGTTCATGACTTAACAGTTCTTACTGGCATATAAAGCAAAGTTATTTGGTTTTGACTTTACACTTGATGCCCATTAACATTTTTCTTGAAAACCATGTTTTAAAATAATATATTTAATAGTACTAGGCTCTGTCTTTTTGCATAATGAAATTTTAAGTATTTATAGTGTATTTCAATATAAGACAACACAGAATGTACTTTTCCTCTTGATTCCCCTTATTCCTCTACTCCTCTTTAGAAATTACTTCCTTTGCCTATTTATTCCGAATTTTCTGACTCTCTTCTGCTTTCCAATCTTTAATAAATATAAAAATAATACAATTAATAAATAGAGGTTGGGTTATTCCAGTATTATTTTTATATAGTTCCTTCACTAGCAGGAAGAGACATGGATGTCTCTGGTTACACGCATATGTGCTCAAGGCTATTTCTTTTCCTTGTTAGTATTTGTGAGACAGCTCGTCACAATGCCTTGTGAAAAAATACATAAAACTGTATTATTGGCTATTCTGTTAACTTACTAGTGTAGTCAAATTGTTGAAGGAGGGAACAGATTTTCTTTAAAGAAACCACAGTGCTTTGACTGAGCAGCTATTGCTTTTTATCTCAATGGTGGACTATGCTGTCTTCAATAACTTTTCACTAGTTTCCCAGTAAAATTTTTATGATTATGAAAAAGGAATTATTTATTATAGACTGTGATTAGCTAGAACTTTTTAAGTGTTGTACACATTAAGTCTTTCAGTTGACTGAAGCTATGGCTCTGACAAACTTTCTCCAAGTAGACTTCCTACATCTATATCGCTTTATTTTTATGTATTTTTTACAACACAGAAGGAACACGGGGAAAGAAGAGTTTGGTGGGGGGTAAATATTTCAATCACCACTCAATAAAAGCTGGGTTTGGTTATTCTAAATTTAACAAAATGAAATATATAGGATGCCACCATTTATTACATGATGATCCATGACAAAGTTTACAAATTAAAAATTTAAAGCAGCTACTAAATTTTTAATGTGCATTGTTAGCATAGTTTTGGGGTTTTTTTGGACTGTTATTTGTTTTGAAATATCTGAATTTGCTGCCTCCTACTTGAGGCTGTACCTGGCTTAAGGATAAAGTGATAATCACTCAGACTTTTTCCAGCAGCAGTAATTAGAATTATCCATTTGTTAGTTTATTATAATTATCAATTTATTTGTTTTCAGGCTTTAAAAGTGGCTATTGGAATGGTGCTTCCCAGTTGATTATTTTAACTGCTGGTTAATCAAGACCCAGTGATTCTGTTGCTTGCTCTACATGGACGGTAAGTTTGTTTCCCGGAAGGCTTTCAATGCTCTGTCAGCAGATAACACAGCTATTCCTTTCCAACTTTCACCTGAAAGAAAATGTGGTATCAGTGTTAAGGGACGTGGTTCTTTTTCATCTTTTCAGTAACTTCTGATTATGTCAGATTCTGTGGGAAAACAATGTACAAATGAGACTGGGAAAAAAAGTTTCTAATTTTTAAGGGAAAAATAATATCTTGCCAAGGACAAAATTCTTTCATATTATTTTTCTTCTTTGACTGTCTTGTCCAATATCTGACATCTCTTTTATTTTTAAGATTTAGCTTAAGCTAGATTGTCTCGCAGAATTTGTTCAGCACCCCTTGCATTAACTGTTAACCTGGGGATCTCTAGGGATACATAAGGGAATTCATTATTCACATGACTGTGCATGAACTAATTTTTTTTTTCTGTGCAGGTCTTGCTCTATTGTCTTAAAAATAATCACTGGGTAAAGCTCCTCAGTGCTACACAAAAGTCTGAAATTTTAGCTATAGATCTGAGGTGTTGCTAAACTGCATAGCTGTTGAGATGAAGGGTATTAGTTTAGTTTAGCCTTTCAAGTGTACATGTCAGTGGAGGCTGTGTCTTGGCAGAATAGGAAACCACGTATATTTATCCTTTGGCCGATGGTTGGCCACAACGCAGCTTATATAGACAGTGACACAGCAGATCTTCCCAATCAGAAAACCACAAACCTTAGTCTTACTCTGCGGGACCACACTCTTCCAGTCTAAAATGAAAATCATGTAATTCTAACAGTGTTTGTCACACAACATCTATATAGCCTACGGTATGACTGAACCAGATGAATGCATGGGCACTTGTCTTTTGGAGTTCTGACCACTTTTCTTATAATATCTGTTCTTAACCTTACATACAGTAAATAATTGTCAACAAATTTCTATGTTTAATTAGTTTGGCTGTATCCTATTCTATACACCTGTTAAGCACACGGTGTAAAGTATTTCTTGATGCAGTGTAACCTTCCTGTAATTACCTATTATGACTTGCTGATGTGTTCTTTATCTAAGAAAGAAAAAATTTCTCTTACTTTTTACTTTGCTGTAGAAATACAAATTATTATGTTCATAAGCAAAAGTAGGGCGAGTATAAATCAGTAGTTATATGTTAAGAACTGAATTTAGGCGTCAGTACCACTACAAGGGGCCTCTGATTGCCAGTGTTTCTAAATGGCTGCAATAAAAAAAAAAACAAACCACAAACCCTTTGCTCCTCTGCAGGGTGTTTAAAGCATTTTGTGTTAGTAAAGCCTGCTGTTTTGAATGAGTTTCATATCAAGACCAGAAAGTATGTGACCTGGCTTTATTAGTTTTGCAGCAAGTCAGACTTTGGAAATGTTACTGTTATCTTCTTTGTGCGTAGGATAACTAATCTGCAGGTAAAAGGCTATATTGACCTATTTCAGAAGATTTTTATAACTATAGATGTGTTGCTGTATGTAAATAAATATAAGATCTTGTAGGAACACTTTTAGAAGTCTGAGTTTCACACCTGATGTTCTGACCCTTCTCCCACTTATTATTCAGTGCCAAAACTTCTCTTCTTTGGGGAATTTATTTTCACTGCTGAACCTACCAGTCTTTTCTTTGCCCCAGCTCCCTTAAAGACCTTGACAAACTAAGAAATTTTAAACCTTTTAGCCACTGAAGTATCTTCTTGGAAGTGAAACTTTGAAAAGTGTGTTACTGCTTGGATTAAGAAGGGCTGCATTGTTGGTTAGAGAGCTCCCATAAATGCTGTGTGGAAGCATCTCATAGCAAACAATGGATACTGGGAAGGAAATTAACAGTGATCCATTGATTTCTTACTACACTTCTGAACTGTTTGTCTGTTTTCAGCTTCTAAATAGTGAATCAATACACAGTAAAGTCTTGATCTCATAGAATAATCGCTGGTATGCAGCAGCACATCTTGTGGTTAGGGCAATAGAGGGGACTTGGGAAGAACTGTATTCCTATTACTTGTTCAGCCACAGAACTACTCTGTGGCATTAGAAAAACCCCTTCACTTCTTTCACTTCTTTCTGTTTGCTTCGCTTCCTTTTTTTCTTTTTCTTTTTCTTTTTTTTTTTTTTTTTTTTTTTTTTTTTTTTTTTTTTTTTTTTTTTTTTTTTTTTTTTTTTTTTTTTTTTTTTTTTTTTTTTTTTTTTTTTTTTTTTTTTTTTTTTTTTTTTTTTTTTTTTTTTTTTTTTTTTTTTTTTTTTTTTTTTTTTTTTTTTTTTTTTTTTTTTTTTTTTTTTTTTTTTTTTTTTTTTTTTTTTTTTTTTTTTTTTTTTTTTTTTTTTTTTTTTTTTTTTTTTTTTTTTTTTTTTTTTTTTTTTTTTTTTTTTTTTTTTTTTTTTTTTTTTTTTTTTTTTTTTTTTTTTTTTTTTTTTTTTTTTTTTTTTTTTTTTTTTTTTTTTTTTTTTTTTTTTTTTTTTTTTTTTTTTTTTTTTTTTTTTTTTTTTTTTTTTTTTTTTTTTTTTTTTTTTTTTTTTTTTTTTTTTTTTTTTTTTTTTTTTTTTTTTTTTTTTTTTTTTTTTTTTTTTTTTTTTTTTTTTTTTTTTTTTTTTTTTTTTTTTTTTTTTTTTTTTTTTTTTTTTTTTTTTTTTTTTTTTTTTGTGATTTTTTTTTTTCTTTGGTTACATTTTGTGGACATTTTTCTAAAGACATTTTATTCTCTGTTCTCTTTTGCCAAGCTCAGCACAAGGCCTGCCTGGAGAGAGTGGATAGAATGGTCACATCTACGTAGCTCCATCCCGTGTCCATTACTGTAGTCCTAGGGGGCAGTTTCTAATGACAGAAGTGATCATATCATGCAGTTTGGTGTTGATAGGATATACAAGGTTCACCATTCTCTATCTTACCTTGAACTTGCAGTTACTTCTTTCTCTTGCACTCTGCTTTATGAAGAAGAGTAAAGTTATTAAGTGCCTTTATAGTTTAAAGTTTCCTCCCTACCTTGAGGCCGTACAAAAAAGGCTCAAATAAGGTTAGATATTTGAGAAGACTGAACATAAAACCTGTCACTGGGAACATTCTAGTTTTAAATCAACTTTATATTATCTATGCCTATAATTCATTGGCAAAATGCTATTGTGCATTATTGGGTACACTGATGACAGCCCAACAGGACAGGTTTGGGGTGAAATAGGGCAGCTTTGTGGTATTCCCCTTCAAGTCAGAGTTGTTGTCAGTGAGCTCTAGCTCTGCCATGTGGATTGCAAATACTTCTTATTTTTAAAAAAAGAGCTAACTTAGCTGTGGGAATTCTTCTCATCTGCAGTACCTGCAGCAGATATTTCCTAGTGGGATCACGATTAGGAAAAGTTGTGGTATGAAAAGTAGGCTAATAGGTTTTCCTCACTGTAATATTGATTGTACTGTAGAGGAATAGGAGGCAAAAATTATATGCTCTTCTAAATAATTTCAGGTTAATTCCTTGGCATGACAGATGTTGCTGAGTAATTTCATGGTGTTTGAAAAACAAAATCTATGGTGAAGAGCACAAAAAAGCCAAAAGTTCTCACTGGAAAAAAACCCAAAACCAAATAAAAACCAATCTTCCAGCCAACAAATAGAAGAATCGAGGTCAGAAATAGTAACTAGAAATATAGGGTGAGCAAAAGAAAAAGGGAATGCTACGCATTGTACCCAGAAAACACAATGTATGCGTTTGGTAGTCAAATGTAGGTGTTCGGGAGGTGGCCTTCAGCAATATATGTCTTTCTTGCCTCCTACTTGTCTCTTCAATTTCTTAGAGAAGAGCTTTTAAACCTGTAAAGAGGTCTCATGATGGAATTCTGCCTAGTTCCAATCTTAAATGTGTATTCTTAATTTATTCTTTTATTTTGCTCAGTGTCTGCAGTAGTACATAGTTTTGTGCAGGCACAGAAAACCTGCTGACCAAGGGTTCAGTAGTGAGTTTCCTCATGAGTGTTTTCTGGTGTATTTTATTGATGGGTGATTTATTCCCATTCAATGTACTCAATTTTTCTTGGAATGGAAGAGGAAGAAAAATCCCTGTTATATCACTGCCAGCTGTCTACAAAAAGACTTACCTAATTAGTTGATTACTCGGCCCTACAGACATGGCTGGAACATGGCTCGCTTCCCTTGAGCTTGCATTTTAGCACTGGGTTTAACAGCTTGGTTGTGTGTGCTCATATTTCATCTCTTCTACTGCTGTGAAGTAGCAACCTTGTTAAAAATACAGTTGATGTTACTAGATACCTTAGTGGACAGCAGGAGTTTGTGTAGAAAACTGATTAAGAGCCTTCACCTCAAAATATATTGAAGAAGGCCTAACTCTTCACAGAACTTAAAGCTGGAAAAGACTATGGAAATGTTTGTTCTGAACAACCCTTGTAAGCAAGACAGTGAATTTTGCTGACAATTGTATAATCTTTCTAGTATCTTTGGCTAAAAATATCTTCTTGATAATCTTCTTGATCTGAAAAACACCCCTGCAACAGAAAGGGCATCAACACCAGTGCTTAATCACTCTCCAGATTAAAATTGTCCTCAGATGCTAGTTATTGGATTTTTGGGTGGGTTTTTATTTTTTTTCTCCTGACACCACGCCACACTCCCGGCACATAGGTTTGGGTTTTTAATTACACACTGCTTTATTTCTCTGGAGGTTCTTTTGTTCCATAATCATAATACCTTTTCATTTTGTTAGATTGAATTTGTTTTAAATTTATTTTAAATTTTTAATTTGTTACCAAGTGAAAAATTAATTCTAGATATTTTTTATTCTAATTTTTGAAGTGTTTCCTTCCTGCTACTCTGCTCTCCAAACTACATTTGGTCTTATTAAAATGTGGATGTCATCTGTACACAGTATTCTAGTACGGATACCATATATAGAGATAAATCACTTTCCCACTAAAAATCAACACATCTGCTTTTGTTTGTATATCCAAGAAATTGGATTGCCTGGAGCACAATCATGGAAGGATCATGCTGGTTCCAAACTCTTTTTAATATGAATTGCAACTCCATTACTTCCTTTTGCATATCTTATTTTGTGTACCTTTTTGAAATTGCAGGAATGTGGGTTTTTTTCTACAGGTAATTAAGGGAGTTTTATCATCTTCCTTCTCAAAAAAAATTCAAAATAGAACTTTAAGTTCAAGTCTCTAGAATTGGAATCCTTTAATGACTTCCATAATTACTTCCTTCTCTTTCCTGTTTCCCTGTACCTGTACTCTCAAAGCTGAGGATAGACCTTCTCCACGTTAACAGTTTAAAGCCAGGTAATAATAATATGTGTTGAATTCCACACCTGCAAGCAGTGAATGGAACTCTAGGAACGTGAATGATGTACTGCAGTACATGCAGTTGTTAACTTTTGACATTGCTATGTTTATAATAGTTATGTCTATAACATTGTTATGTTTATAGAAGCTGAATCAAGGCAACTCTTAGAGTATAAATTGACCAAAATTGTACATACATGGGTAACAGGACTTGAGTCGAGGTTGAAGCCAACACTTGGAAAGCAGTAACGAAAGGCTCCCAGGGCAGAGGAGTGATATTCTACCCCTTAGGGGAAGATCCTATCAAACATGTTCTCACTTTTCAAGATGCTTCTCCCTCACCCTACCTACTCCATTCCTCTCTTTGCCTCTGGTGCATATTACTTTTCATGGCAATTTAGCTCATGAGCAGTATCATTAGCTTGGTTCTTGCTCATATTTTGAGGTGGCCTCAGTTTCCCTGTTTCTTCAATAAGACATTTTTACAAATTTCTGTTTGAAAGAAGAAAATGGGCTAGACTTTTCCAAACCTGACTGTTGTTCTGTAGGTTTCCATTTGGAAAGTTCACCTATGCAATAATTACACTGCTAAAAAACATAAAAGCAAGACTGCAGATATCTGTGACTAATTTGAATGTTTGAATATGGAATACTGAAGACTGATTTTTTTTTTTATTCTATTTTTTAAAATTCAGTTTACTTGCTCCAGAAATTCCATTTTATTAGTTGAAAAAAAGCAGGAATGTTTTTTCAAGCAATGAACTAGCAAGTGCTGGCTCATAAAGCCATGCAGAAATGTAGGCCTAAACTCTCCAGAATTTGATAGAAGCAATGTTTTAGAATCACACCTAGATACTATATAGCTTTCCTTAAAGCAGAACTTAGGGTAAGTTTTAAAGCTGCACTTTTTCAAGCCTTTTAATTCTTTTGTTATAATCTTTGATACCTCTTACACACAGAATGCAATTATTTGATGTATGTGAAAAAACTACAAAACAAAACATGACAGGAAGCATTCCTGCTGCAGCAGCATTCGCTGCTGCTAACTGCCATAGGGAAGCTGTGGAGGGCTCTCCTGGAGTACCTGGGTTACTAATGTACATCCTAGCAGCCTTGGTGAGGTGGTTTTCAGGAAAAACCCTAGTGAGGGACTAGTTCACATTTCTCTAAGCTGAGTGGATATCCAGAGAAACAGGGCTTTGCCTAGCTTTTACAACTATTGCTTCTTAATGAATTATCAGAGGTAAATTGTTTGATATTTGTGGAGAATTAAACTGGTTGGGACAGGAATACTGGAAAATGTAATGCAAGGGTAAAACATGACACCACAGCTGAGCAAACAATGCTAAGATGTTCTTCATACCCTCTCCTCACTAATTTGCATCCGCCCCCTCCCCTCATGTGGTCAGAGAACACTGAGTTTGATATACTTGATGTGCAGAAAATAGATGCACTCTCATGTGGTTTATTATGGGCATAAGTTATTAATGATTGTTTAAAGAGCACAGTGAAACTCATTCTGTTACAGCCCCTGGGGCATCAGCAGTAGTTTGAGTGTCCAAGAGGATTCTAAACTATGATCAGCACGACACATACCAGTAGGTGTATCTTCAACAGAGGAATTGCCATGGGGCTATTTTTAGCGTAGCTATCAGATATCTTAGGGTGGAAAATTGTAGAGCTCTCTTCCAAAAGATCCTACAAAGCCAGACAGGATGACTACAAAAATATAAGTAGATTTTTAAGACTGTAGAAATCATGAATACGTTCTCAGAAAGACGCAGGGGAATTTTTGCTAGTTGTGCAGGAGAGAGAGGGACATGCCTTTCCTTAAATTGTGGTGAATCGGGATTTCTTAAAATTTGTTTCACAGGTTGTTTCTTTTTCTCATGCTTCACAGGGTCAAGTCCTAATATCTTCCTAATTTATACCTGCGTCATGTAATCCCTACCTATTTTAAGCCTTGGCTGCACAGACTGAGCTGGTACATTACTGCCACGTAGAGTTCAGTGCCAGCTACTGAATGCTTTTTATTGAACTTTAAACAGTCTGTGGTAATCAAGAGATCCTTACACAGGACTGCTTTCACTAATCAGGCAAATAAATCAGTGCCACTTTTTCTTAGTATTCTATATGCACCTTCCAAATACTAAAGCAGGATGCCATTAGTCATGTGCAGCTAATGCTAAAATAATAACTCAACTAGCAGGTATATATGGTAACAGCCACATTTGTTTGGAACATAGAGTGCATATGCATATAGAAATGCATAGACACATACTGCGTGTAACTACACTGAATTGCATACTGTGGAAGAAGTCTATGCTAAAGATTGTAATGAGAGAAGTAACTATGCTGCAAAGTATGACATGTGGCTCCATGTTCTTAATTTTAGTAATATCTAATCTCTCTGTGGAAGTAATGCAGCAGCTCAGTTTCCACAGTCAGGTGTAACTTCTTGTTAAAGTCAGGCCTGATTACATGAGAACAGAAAAAACCCTCAAGATAGTCCTTTGAAATTCCTTCCCAAACTCATGTAAGAGAATATGTGAGAATGCTTGCTGGAATGAAGAAAAATCACAGTTTATTTGAGGACAGAACTTAAACAGTCTCTTGCTTCACCAGTACAATGTCACTGGCTGTATTTTCTGGAAATGTGCTGGGAGAGGTTTTCTGAGGTGTTCTACTTATCTTGGATATGGAAGGAAAAAGTTGGGTTTACTTTTGAAGTCATAATTGTAACAATTGAGTGGTTGCAAGATTGTAGTCCTCCACAGGAGTTTTAATTGCTTAGCCTTATCATTTTTATGCAACAATTGATACAAATTTTATTCTAACCCAGGAAATGATTGAACAAAGCTCAGATGTTGCTGAATGTCAGCAAACCGTTACCTGAAAATGTCTAGACTGATGTGCCTGCATCCCACTTTAGCGAGTGAAGTGTGTGACTATCTCCTGCTGTTTGCAGACGGTGGTCCATAAGGGTTCTTGCAGGTTAGATGTTACAGTCGTAGTATTAAAAGGAGTTTTAGGACTGTAACTGTTTGTTTTATTGTCTGTGTGGGCCCTCTCTGAAAATCGACATTTTGAATGTTGATGGTAATGTGATCTCCCCGTTTCCTGTGCAAAGTCTTTTACTGTGCTCCCCAGCTGGAATTTCTGCTCTTTCCTGTTTCAGGGTGTTCACGTACGGTGACTGTTGGTATTTGTAAGTTTGCCTTTCCCTACCCTAAAGATTTTGTTGATAAAATGTTAGCTCTTTACTGTTGCTTTATTTTCTTCCTTGTCCTTTGGCAGCTTTCCACGGCTTTTGGCAGTCCCAGCTCTTTGTCCAAGCTGTCTAGCAGGAGATATTCTCATTCTGGGTACATTTCTCAGAAAGGACAACTTTTGTTGCCTCTCACAGAAGCCTCATAGAAATCCACACAATGTTTCCTTTTCAACCAACAACCTACATAAATCTGTAGGTTCTAAAGGAATCTTCCTGCTATCAAACTGTAGCAGAGGTGAAAGTCATGTCTTTTACCTTACCCTCGACCTTTCATTACACACCACATTAAGAAGTTAATTATCAATTTAGTGCAATTACACTGGGGACTGAAATTTTTTTATTTAATTTTTTTTTCTGCCAGAAGTGCTGTGCCCTAGTCTTGAACTGCAGACATTAGATGGCCTGTTGAATGGAAATCTCAGTGCTTGTGGAATTATTACACATATAAAGTGGCTTTTGTACTTAAGCAGTAATAGAATCAGTAGTTGTGTCAATTTAAATGATAATTTATTAAGGACAGGATTAGTAAGAGTTCACCTGAGTTTGGGAGTGGAGTTAGAACCTTGCTCAAAATCCCATCTAAATCTGCTATGGCTCCTCTTTAGCCTGTCCTTGTTTCATTGTGTTCAGCTGGTCATTCGCCAGAACTTAAAATTAAACACACAAAATTAGGCACTGAATTAGAAGTTTTATTTTTATTTTTCTTAAGTTAGTAGTGCTTGCTAGTCCTTTGCGACTTTCAAGCTGTCCAGCAAGCACAAGTGCATTGCAGTGGTAGTAGCAGCTGCTATTTTCTCTTGTTCTAAGCAGGCATTCTCTGCCACTCTATTCCTATCCTTCTGTATATTCAGTTTCCAAGGGGCAGGCTCTTAAAGGGTTATCTTGAGGGGAGAACTCCCTTTCTTCACTGGGCCTTTCCTGACTAGAAATCCAAGTGGCTTTTGAGTGTAAACTTTCTTCAAACACATCAGGCACTGTTTAGTGGAATATTCTGAATTTCCCTTACCCATGTATCTCAGCTTATGTTTCATGTGATTTGCTCATGTCATTCTCTTAGACACTAGTAGCTAATATGAATACTAGATTATTTTAAAAATCATGTCTTACTCCCAATATATCTATAAAAAGGTAAGTCATTCCTGTAAATAACTTGTATCTAGTAAAGTGGCTGCACTACTGAAGTTTTCCCCACACCTTTCCCCAAATCCTGGAAAAAGGATTTTAAAAATGAAGTTGCTCATTTCTTCTACTTCTGGTCATAGAGGTAGAAATGAGAGTCTAATTTGACACAGCTGGTAAGTAAACAGTTTCCTAAGCTTCCACTACTAGGACTGTAGAGTTTCAATTGATAAGCTTCAAACAAATTTTAAAAGCCTAGAGTATAATAAAATTGGAGTTGAACTCGGGGTTAGAAGCAATAGATTGCAAATGCAAGGTATAGTGGGAGATAACACGGAACAAATGCTTACTCTTTTCTTTTTGCTCTCATATACATAGATGAACCACTGATTTCAATGCATTAATTGAAAGTACATAATGAGCCTATTGTAAAAGAAAGTAGGACATTATTTACAGCATAATAGTAAAATATTCAGATAATGCCAGATTTAGAGGAACTTTAAATCTTAGAATGGGGTGAGAAATAATAGTGGAAATGGGATCCCTGAATAAGAAATAAACAAAATTGCTTTGCCATAGATCATGCAGCTTATATGCTGTCATTATTTTCTGGAAGGATAGCTAGAAACTAAAAAATATGGTAGGATGCAATAATGTCATAGCATACACGGGTTTATTCAATGTTCTGGCAAGGAAATAGATATGATGCAAGGTTGGGGTTGTAGGTGCAGAAGGTAGTGATCAAAACTGGCCACTGAATCAATATTCAGTACCCAGTTATTATATTTGGAAAATATGGACAGACTAGAAAATATATGCAGAGCTAGCACATCATATAGTACATTAGCAGAGACATGAATAGGGACTGTAGTTGTTTTCAAACCCTCAAAGAGCTGAAGTCCCCCTGCAGAGAATTCAAGGTAAATGCCAGCAAATACTTGGTGAACTCAAACACTGGTGTGTGAAGTGAGTAATTAAACAGTGCCATAATAGAGACTATCAGGTTGTAGTCAGGAAAGGGAAACTCCTCTACTCTGTTGATGGTGAACACTATGAGACTGCAAAGATGAAGGCAGTGGAATATTTTTCCACATACAGAGTAATTTGGCAGGAGCATGCATAAATGCACACTTGAGATCAGGTTTGTTTAGGCATGGAATACAACTAGGTGAATCAATGGTATGTCTTCCCCAAATCTAGCATCTATAGCCTCACTCCTTCAAAAAAATTTCATTATCGGAAAATAGATAGAAATCTCTCCTTTGATACACTTTTTCAGGGTACTCCAGGGGTGGAAAGTCACCATGCTGAGCTGTCAGAGTCCTGGATCAAACTGTTCCCTTACTCTGCACTGTACAACAGCAGGCCATGACACGGGCTGCAATGGTAATTAGGTTTTATAGCATGTGTATCTTTGCCTTTTTACAATCTATTGCCAGACAGTACTATTTTAAGAGGTGAGCATGTGCCTGTTGAGGCTTGATCTGAGCTCGCTAGCTGGGGTCTTGCACGCTACCAACAGCTGACAGAACACAGAATTCAGCTCCAGTCCTGCACCGAATTTCTTGCAAGCAGCCCTTGCACACTGTTTATGGATCTGCCTGCACAGAGCTCGCTGAGGGATCCAAGCAGGCATCAGATTGTTCTCTATACCTTTTTTTATTGTGTGAGAAGTGAGATGGCCCATCTTTGAAGCTGGAACAGACTACTGGCTTACTGATTAAATACTATGTTGCCAGGATCGCTGGAAATAGCAGAAAGGAATGATGATGTTTCTATGTATTTTCTTAAATTCTTCCTTTGAACTGTTTTCCCAAATGTTAAGTTTAGATACCAATATCTTGCAGTACAATGCGCTGTTTCTGGCTCATCTTTGTCAATGCTTCCCTTTCCCGATTGCAGGAGCCGGCAAGCCAGGCTCCTCCGAGGCACAGCTTCCTTTGGGGAGATAATAATGCAGAAATCACCATGGGAGGGAGGGAGGAAGGGAGGGAGGACACAGCAGCCTCTATCCCAGTCCTGGTATGCCTCGGATTCCCTGCTGCCTGAAGCTCCCAAAAACGAAAGCTGCCTTGATCCCCTCCTGCTGTTCTGTCCCACATACTGCAAGCGTTTTCTCACAGGAAAGTTTTGTAAATTATGAATAACAGTCCCAATTTTGAGGACTATCAGGTTCTATCTATTAGTCAAAAGTTCTCCTTTATATTTGATTCCTGTATGGAGAATGGCATTATTTCAAGATCATATCAGGACAAACCTGACCATTTCAGACTATTTCCTTCCTATCTTTGAGATGCTCCGAAGATGCTCTGTGACCAGACCGCAATAGGAATGTGCGTGAGGGATGCAGTGTTCTGGTTTGAGCTGTGATTCCAGCAGTCTTGGAAAAAGTGAGATCTATGTCAAGTCTTCAGGTATAATTTCAGTGATTCTTGGCTAATACAAACCATCTTAAAATGATAGCACTCTGCTCAGTTTCACAGATCATCACCAGGACTTTCAGATGGATATCTCTATTGCATCTCCACTTGAACTGGTAAGAAAACCCCAAAACTGTGTTTCTTGGTAGTCATTTCCTTTACACTTCCCTTTGTAATTTCCATGCTTTTACTGTTGCCATCTCTTTAAAAAGATCCTTTTACAATACAACATATTATCAGAAAACTCTTGCAGATGTTAGTTCCTTTGAAAACACTAAATGTATATTCAATACAGCATAGTTACTGTAAATCACTTGACATGGTTCAACCTCTAAATAACTTGGAACTTTCAGAAAATTGTTTGGGGTAAGGAGCTGTTTTAAGCACAGGTGAAGCAGTTTGTGAAAAAGGAACAGTGATGCCAGTTTTTATCAGCTGGTTCAGGAACTGCTGCCTGATTACCTCTGAGTTTATTAGAAAGGGTGTATCTGTTCTGAGTCCCAGGTAACATCATGTTACCAGACTTGACAAGTGCTAATGCAGCTACTCTGACACAGTGAAAATTGCCTAAGCAATGGACAAAATATGAAACTTAAATGCTGTATTTGATTACTTTACACTTAGGGATTTGAAAACCCAGTTTAAATCCTGAGGTTGTTGCTCTTTAAATTCAACTTGTTTGAGCAGTGGGCTTGAATTCATGTTCTGAAGGACTTGATAGAAAGATGGGAAAGGTTTCAGTCAAGAGTTCTTTCCTTTGTACTCTCTGACTCCTGCAATAGTACAGTAGTAACTCTGCTCAGAAGCCTTGTACATACAGCCTGTGTCTTTGAAAAAGCTTACTGTGTTGTCATGTACAAAACAGGAAACGTGTAATGGTATGATCCCCAGAGGAGCTGATCCAGGGCAAACTCTCCTGACCTTGTGGAAAACACATCCAGCCGAAACTCACAGTGAAATGGAAACATAAAACTTAACCGCACAAGTTAAGAAATATCCTCATCTGCATTGTATTGCTTTAAAGTGGAAAGTTTCTACATGAGAAGCTGAGCAATGAATAACACAACCTGCAAGCTGATGCCACTGTGCAACTCTCTTCATGTTGTTTTTCTCCTTCTTAGAGGCAGTATTGGACTCCAGCTTGTTTTAATTTTGCAAGTAAGGTGGTATTTTGGAGTGAATGACATACTTTCAGATTTACACGCTATTAGATATTGTTGCTGTCCCCAAAGAGTAAGGAAAATGTAAATACCAAGGAGAGAGAGACGTGATTCAAATTAATCTTAGCAGGTGAAAGCTAGATTGTTATTTAAAAGTGAGAAGAGATTTGTTTGAGAACAGATATTTTGCTCCAGAAATTCTCTTTTCTGGACCAGACCATTTTTCTGCTCTATGTAGTTTTGCATGTGTCAGGGTAAACTCTTGCCCTGCACAAGTACAATAACAGGACCCAAGCCCTGTCCGTAGCAATATCTGAGGCCATGTTCCTTGAAATACATGGCCAAGGATTATTTCATATTAAACTAGAATTAGGGGAGAAACATACTATCTGAAACCCAAAAAGCTACATTCTAGTTTTCATAGAAGCTAAAAGCTATAATAATTATTTTCAGTGTGTCTGGGAATACATTTAAAATTACAAACCCTGTAAACTGTGGCAGTTTTGTATATTCCAGCTAAAAAGCCTAATACATAGAGATGTATTAAATATTTATGGACAGGCTAGTATTAATATCTTCCTTGAAATTTTTGGTTATTTCAGTAGCATGTGTCTTCGCCTACTGATTGAAACAATATTACTTTAGCAGTCTTTCTGTTAAATACAAAGCTGAAGTTATTCAGTGCAACATAAACATTTAGCTCTACAGTTTAGTCTGTAAACACTTAAAAGGTTGGAATGTTTATCTAAAATGGCCAGACATCCAAAACTTGCAAAGCTGATCTGTTTGCAGTGTTAACAAGAAGTAGAAAAGAAAGAACTTTACTCATTTGAAAATGAAGAAGAAAAAATCTCTGTTTTACTCCCATCAATAATTAGGCTCAATTTTGTTGCAGTTCTGAGTTTTCTTGGCACTGGTTTACCTATCCTGAACTCACTTCAGAAGATAATTGGTTGAGCTTAGGACTGCTGCTGGAATCTCAGTGTAAATATGGGTCCCAGTAAAAGGAGGAGAGGGGATGGAACAGATGCAGGTAATACTGGTTTTGTATTTTTATTTTTCTGAAAGACTCACTGGAATATTTCAAGCTGAAAAAACCCAGAGGCTGGGATTAAAATTACACGATACTTTAAGGAAATCACTTCTTGTAGAAGAAAGTTGTTTGGTTTTTTAAAATTATTTTGTTTCCTCCAAATCACAGCCTGAATAGGTGCTGTTTCACAAGCTATGAGTATAAGAACAGGAAAGAACTCAAAGGAGTTTTACAGTTAAACACTGATTTGCAGACATAGGGGAGCTATATGTTTATCTGGCATAATTCTTCTCAATGTACTTAAGAGTAATTACTCTCATAGATATTTCATAGCTCTACCCATAGATATAATTGCTGTAATAACACAAACGGCCACTTGAATCCTCTGGTGCACTTCTAGTGACTGGATGTCTGATATTACCCCATGTTTTGATTTGCTAAATACCCTGAGGTGACTCTAGTTTGCAAACCCTTTTCATCCTTGCTATTAGTGCTATGAGAGCTGCACAGCAGGGACACCGTCATTTCGACAAAGCTTTGGTAGACAGGAAGAGGACTCCCTCTGTTGGCAAATCTATGGGTAACTGAGATACATAAGAATTATTGTGTGCGTGTATCTTCCTGGAATACTTGTATTTTGTGAAATCTCAGCAATTTGGTTAATGATGTTGTGATTAAACAAACAAACAAAACCAACTAGTCACAATCTGCAGCTGAACTGTAAACTCAGACACTTGCATAATTGTGGTCTATTTACATCTGAGCACCATTGTTAAATCTTTTCTTTTAACACATTTTTGCATTCCCTTCTCCATAAGCAAATTAAAATTGAAGGAAGCAGGAATTTCAGTGGCTCATATTTATGGATGTTAACTGAGTTGAAATAGCACAAATACTTAAAATAAGAAAAAATGCCTTTCCATATTTCTAGGAGAGGGCTCTGACTCATCATGGAATGTATTAAAATAGACTGAAGTTCTAAATCTTAAATGTTAGCACTGAGCTGTCATTCCTTTGTGCTTCAAGCCTCCTCAGATAATAGGCTTTGCTGACGACAGCTGCTTTGTAGAAAACAACAATTTCTTTTTCTTTAAAATTTTTTTTATTGCTTCTAAATCTGAAAATGGAAGTCTAGTTCAGGATGCAATGAGGCTTCCTCCCTTAAAGCTTCAATCAAAGGAGGTTTGCAGCGCTCCAAATAAGGGTAAGGGGTACAAAGAAAAAAAAACAAATGCAAACCAAAAACCCTTTGAGGCCAGCTGTAATCACCTAGGAATGACTGAGCTGGAGAGAGAAGGAAAGAGGATTCCTTGGCAAGGGGGGATGACCGTCGCAGCTGAGCCCGTGTTTTGCAGAGCTGCGGGGAATGGAGGCTGTTGGATGCTGGGCGCAGGGCGGACCTGTGCCACGAGGCCATCCAAGGCTGCACCGCTGTGCGCTCCCGCACCACCAGGAGACTCTCGCTCCCTGCAGCCGGGAGGCAAACAAAGATGTATGTGCTGATTCAAAGTATCAGCTAAGTGGGCAATGCTTGTGGAAAAATGCTTACTCAGATCTGAATTTACGTCCTTCCTTTTAAACAAATGCTGCCTCATTGCTGTCTATACCAAGAACACAAACCTGATTTTATTCAGTTTCAGTTATTTACTGTGTTGTCCAGCTCTCTCAGGATCTGATCCCTAGTCTGTGGTTAGGGTGCTTACCTGCAAGGCTGGGCTGGGACACCTATGAAAGGCAATCTTTCAGTGCTTGCTTTTCTTAATAGTTGCAAAATATTTTGAGCAATCTTGCTTAAAAGGTCATCTGTGCTAAAGATGGCTTGAATGACATGGTTTTCCCTAAATGTGGGAAAGGCTCCTGGTGAGTCAGGGCTGAGTCATGGGAAGATGATGCTACTTCTGTATATAAGACTTAGTTTATTCTATGTTCCAAGAGTTATGTCCCAAAGAACTATTTTGCCACAGCAGGACACTGCTGCAGCTGGAGGCGTGGTTTGAGGAGGTGCCGACATGCATCATTAGTGATGTGAAGAAGCCCCTCAGAGCTTGCTGTGCACAGATGACCCCCACAGGCATTAATGATCAGAACCTCTGAAAAGTTACACTTTTAACTTTTTTTTAACTAACAGTGATTTTTTTGTAGTCTTGAGAATTTTTTATTAAGCCTTTCAATTTTGACTAATAATTACAAAGAAGTGTTGTACATGCAGGAAATTTATCTTTATATAGGCCTCTTGGTTTTTATAACCACACGGAGGATAGATTATTTATTTCCAGTATTAGGTATTTATTTCCAGTGTTAGGGAAGGAAATTTGAAGAATGGCCAGGCTAAAGTCACATACTAGGCCTATACTGAGGTAAAATTACCCAGATCTTGACGTTTACTGAGTAGTCATATTTTCAGCTCCATTATATTTTTGATGTACTTAATATATGTATAAGCTATAGGCACTCCTTTCTCCACAGAATTACCACACAAATATGAAAGATGGGCATATAGTAGATGAAGGAAAAGAAGAATAGTTCAGTATGGTGTATTCTGACATAGGATTTAAAGGTGAGGAGAGCAGAACAGAAGATATGGGAGAGGGTTCAATTCTAGTGAAAAGGAGAGTAAATGTGAAAAGCTGTGGATGCATGACCTGATGGGAGGAGCTAAAAGGTGTCAAAGCCAGAATCAGCATCACCAACAACTAGGCTTGGCTGAAACCAGCCCTGCTGTGCAAACCTTGAGGA
This sequence comes from Machaerirhynchus nigripectus, assembly GCA_013397975.1. NCBI lineage: Eukaryota > Metazoa > Chordata > Aves > Passeriformes > Dicruridae > Machaerirhynchus > Machaerirhynchus nigripectus. The sequence goes on along the minus strand of VZRQ01008852.1, from coordinate 802,034 downwards.
ATTATGCTAAGCTCTCAGGCACCTAAGGAATTTGTGTCTTATTGGGGGTTATAAGCACCAGCCTGAACTGAGACCAGATGAATCTAAAACTCCTATGGCTGCCACCAGAGAGGAGTTTTACTGCAAGCCAATCATTTACACTACAAATGTCTGCAGCCCCAGAGCCTGTTGAGCTCTCCTGCATGGCAGGTGGCAGCATGATGGTGATGTCCCCTTGCGCAGGGGTGCCTCCCGAGGCCACTCCTCAAGGTCAAGAGATCCCTTACATGGCATCTACAGCAAGGTAAGTGACATTTTATATTAGATCTAAAGCATACTGTACACAATCTAGCTTAATTATCAGAAGTGTGATAAGTACTGTAGAGTGTTTGACCACCTTGTTGTCATTGTTTAGTAACTGTTTAATCATCGTCATTAAATCATTTAATAAAACCTTTTGGTTAACCCTACAATAATTACTTCTCTTAATAGCTTGAAAACTTTTTGATATTGCTGAATACCTGAGTTGCTTTGCTCTCTACTTCCTGGAGAAGAAAAAAAATAGTAGGTAGGTATTTGTGTTTACATCATATTAAGTTCCACCTAGAAACTTTGTGGGGCTGGAATGTCATTTACAACAATGAAGCAAACAGTTCAGAATGGTATCACGAAGTGCGACAGCTGGCACGTAGGGATAAACGGCTCATCCAGAATCCATTCTGATGGGGTTCCCAGTCAACCAACTGAACTGCATTCAGCAGTACTTAAAAATACTAGCAGATATTTATCTATTTCCCCATACTGGGAGCTTGAACTCTGCAGGTGTAGGTGAAGTTTGTGCGTGCCAGGGCCAGCTCAGTCTGTATCTGAGTTCCTTTTCCTGTTGGCTAACTCTGTTACTTAGAATTAAATGTTGATTGGAGTTCAGAATTCAATTTTACACAAGATACAGCCCAAAGCAGAAAATCTAAACAAACAGTAGAAAATCTGATCTGTTAGGGGGTGAACTAGTGACTTCTGTGAGTGTGTGTGGCAAAGTGTCAGCCCACCAAAGTCAGCCGGCCTATGCCCATTAAGCAGTAAAACACAGATCTATCCAATTGTAACGCTTCAGGAGTTTAAAGAGAAGTTTCTGTTAATACAAAATGGAAACGAAAGCACTTCTATGGTTACTCCTTGATGAAAATGTTTATTTCAAGGCTATATTCTGCTGCAAGTGAAGGGTAATGGTTTACATACAAATGCATGCTCAACACTCCGATTCACTCTTAACTTAATTTGAATGCCTTTAGTAACAATGGAAGATGCTCAGATTGACAGCCTCCCAGATCAAAGCTCACAGCATGATGGTTTGGGGGAAAATGCAAGATACATACAAGAATATTATTTCACCAAAAATCTTTTATGCTAAAGACCTACCCAGGTCTAAGGCAGATAGCCTTTGGTAACATAGTTTGTACAGTCCATCACAAGTTCTTGCCCAGTTATGAAATGGCTGTAGTGTTGCATTCCTCAGCATACACCAAGTTGAGCCATGCAATGAATAACCTTTATTCCAGACTAGTGGTAGTGCAGACTTTAAACATTGCAGTCTCCTATTGCAACACAAATGCACAGGGGAGATGGAGCTGGACTGCAGAAGTCAGTTCAGCTAAGCCTGCCTCTGAGCAGTGGATTTTAAGCAGTAAAATTTTCTCAGGAGCGTAACACAGACCAAGGATAATGCTGTTTCCACCAAATGCTTGTTATCTTCAAGTCTAATATGCTGGTGGGTACAAAGAACATGTGGAGGAACAAGCAGGGGAAATCCAAATACATTATATTGTCTTGCAGGGATCTGGTTTAACTGAAGGCCCAGTTATGAAGAAGGGAAACAGGTGCATAGAGGAGTTGCCAGCTGACAGAGTTAGAAACCACATGCAAAAAAAGGTAAGTATAAAACCTACAGAATGCTCAGGAGCAGCAAAAAACCAAGGAGGGAAGCTAAATGTCTTTTGTGGCTAAAGCAGAATGAAAGCGTTCAGGCAAATGTCTTTCTAAAATCTCTATCAACCAACAGAACTGTAAAAAAGTGAACTACAACCCAGCGTGACTGTGAGAGAACTCCCTTTCTCAAAAGAGGGTGAGTTAACAAATTATGTGTATCAGTTCCTTTAGGCTCAAAATTAATGTAGGCTGTATGTATATGTACCTTAAGAGATCTGAACCTGATCAAGTTCATGCAGGAAACCTCTGGGGTAACCTGGTACATTTGGGTTCCAGGCTAGAACTCCCAAAAATGTACCACACACTGACTGGTACTTGAGGCTCCTGGACTGTCTGAAAGACTGCATCATAATACTTGCAGATTTTACTTTTTCTTCAGTATTTTCTGCTTGCTGTTACTGTGTTAACCCTCAGGTTTTTCTCTTTTTGAGTTTTCAGCAATGGAATATTTTAGTGATAGAAATGAAATGCTGTAAAATGAATATGGAAAAATGAAGAAGACAGTACCTGTGAAATCAGGAGTGTGGATGTTTTGTTGTACTAGTTTTCACTACTTGGTTCTGGTTTGTGTATTATAATGGCACAAATCCACTTGGAAAACTACAAGGCTGGAGCCTGTTAGCTTGGAACGGTCACTAGGAAAATGCAGTGCTTGCAGGAAATGCTGCTGTGTTTTTTGTGATTTTTTTCCCACAAAGGCTTCTGTGTTTCAATTGGTACTGGGTCAGTACCAGCACAGTGTCAGAAAGCAGTATGACTATGCTTGAGATGGCAGGCAAACTCTCACCTATCCCAACACCAAGGATTCCAGGCCTCATTTCTGCTTCTTTTCTGACTGTGGCATCACTGTCCGTATGCATTTGGTTTGAAATGCCGATACAGAGTGACAGTTTTTTATATGAGTAAAAGTAAACCTCTGTTCAATTGCACAGCACATTCTGCTTGGGGGTTCTATCGTGATTAAATACCAGCTTAAATATTAAAACCCAAGCGGCTGAGAAATAAAAAGACATTAAACTTGCTGGTAGGCTTCCTGGAACTTTAAGTGTATGCTGACAAGTACATGTGCTGCCCGTAGCAGTTTTTGCAAGAAAAGGGTTTTACTCCAGCCAGCGGTCCCAAAAAGCATGGGCTCAGAGGTTATCATTCCTGTGGAAAAATTTCCAGAAATAAAATACATTAAGCTAATGTCTCAGTCCCTGACTGTCTGAAAATGGCAGGCAGTGAGGTTTCCATACAATGATTTCTTTGTCAGAAGAGTATTCCATATGCTGCCATAGCTAGTCCAGTTTTCTGTTTATGAATGCAGCATCAAAGGTGTGAGACTTCCAGTCACTGAGCCTGGATAAATAGAGGGATTCATACAAGTGAGCCAAATCTAGACCTTGGTTAAACCCATGGAAGATTGCAATTGACTTCAAAGTGAGCACAACCTGGTCTGGAATGAATACCAGGCTGGTTGCAGTGGTTCAAGTTCCCTCATACACTCCTTCCAGGCTAGGCATTGAAGGGTTTTTCTATATGACAACAATTGCAGTACTGAAGTTGTAGCAATATTAGTTTGGTTTTTTTCAAATCCCACTGGAAGAAGAAATAATGCTTTGTAGAAGTCACTGGGTCCTCCTCTGATGGGAGTAGAAGCTCCTCTGAATGGCTCCAACCTATTTCAGTCAAAGTTACTCTGGTTAACAGAACTCTGGTGTTAGAGCTAATGTGGCCCCTTTGGGCTGACACAGGTGAGAGGAGTTTAACTCCCAAGAGAAGTAATACCAGCAGACTGAGAGGAGAAAGATCCCTCGCCTTCTTTCCACGAGCTACTCTGGGTACATCTTCATTTCTCCATCTGCCTGCGTAGTGAACATCAGGCTACACTCTGCATTAGAACCTGTGTTGATGTTTAGCTTTGCCTATTAATCAGAAGCATTGTTATCAGTGAAGCTTAAGATAATCTGGGTATAAATTTATAATTTGTGCTAAACCACAACAAGCTAATGTGCTGGTTTTGACTGAGATGGAATTTATCTTCTTCACAGTGGCTAGTGTGGGGTTATGTTTTGGATTTGTGCTGAATACAGACGTGATAATACAGAGATGTTTTTGTTATTGCTGAGCAGGGCTTACACGGAGCTGAGGCCCTTCTGCTTCTCACCCCACCAGTGAGCAGAGTAGCAGTGCACAAAAGTTGGGCAGGGACACAGCCAGGACAGCTGACCCCAACTGACCCCAAGGGATATTCCAGACCATATGACATTGTGCTCAGTATATGAAAGCAGGGGGGACATTTGGAGTGATGGCATTTATCTTTCCAAGTAACTGTTATGTGTGATGGAGTCTTGTCCTCCCAGAGATGGCTGAACACGTGCCTGCTCATGGGAAGTGAAAATTAATTCCATGTATTTCTTTGCATGTGTGCATGGCTTTTCCTTTTCCTATTAGACTGTCTTTATCTCAACCCATGAGTTTTTTGGCTTTTATCCTTCTCATTGTCTCCTTGATCTTGCTGGCCAGGGAGTAAAAGAGGCTATGTGGGGCTTGGCTGCTGGCTGGGATTAAACCACCACAGCCATTTCTTATATTCAAATATACCTACTCACTGCTTTGGACTTCTTAAAATGTAGCTTTTTCCCATGAGTGCAGCCTGGGCCTCTGCAGTGCCAGTTAAAATTTTGATGAGGGAGGGGGGAAAAAAAGGCAGTTTCTTTTCTTTAGTTCAATCACAGCTGTTTTATCTCAATGATTGGGCATTGTGGTATGTGAAAGTTGTATGGAGGAGAAAAAAACCCAGCTCCTCCACTGAAAGCTGTTGGTGCTTGAACAGGATCCTTTAAGAAGTGGGAACACATCTATCCAAATTAGTTTCATTCTAAATGAAATTGCCTGTTACAAAGCATATGTATTAGCGAAGCAGCTGTTGGAAAGGAGGTTCTGGACCCTGTTCACAAAATTCCCAGCTGCAAAGTCAACTTCATTCCCCACCCAAGTTGTATAATGCTGTGATTCAGTTAGATAATGCTGTGTTTGCTATTTTGATTAGTGTCTTGGCAAATGAAATTTAATTGGAAAATGTTAGCCCTTTTTATTTTTCTTCTATTTTTATTATCTTGGTTTGTCTCTCTAAATGCTTCCATGTGAGCAACTTCACTCATCTTTAAAGAATGCGTGTAGGGAAAAAAAAGATGTTTATTGAAGACTTTAGCTATTACTGCTTGTACTAGAAAAGGTCAACATGAACAGTCTCCTTCCTCTTGATTTTATGTGGAATTTTAGTTGAGGAGAAGTATGTTAGATACAAAATGGGGGTTTCTGTACCACCTTGTCTGAAATTTCGTGGTGAGACCTAACTCACCTACTGAGAACAGTCACGGGTTTCGGGTTTAAATCCGATGTTGTGCTGAACGCTTGCAACCTTGACTTGAACCGTAGCTTCCTGGATTTGGTTTTGCCGTGTCCACGTCACCGGCAACGCCGTGCCCTTGGGGAATGCCCAGGCTGCCCCCGTGACGGGTGGAGTTACCTTTTTTCCTGTGTGTTTTGGTTTTTATAAAATGGGCCTCACGCTGAAGCCGCCTCTTGGTCAAACCTGTAGTGCGGTTTCCAGCCGCGGCCGGCGCGGGCCGGTGCCTGCTGTCCCCGGGGCGCTGCCGGCTGTCCCCGGGGCGCTGCCGGCTGTCCCCGGG
>VZRQ01008852.1:706354-796301 GCA_013397975.1 Machaerirhynchus nigripectus | reverse complement strand
TGACAGCGGTTCAAGGGCTGGCGGAGGGGAAGTCGGGGCCTGCGGCAGCTCCGCGCTTGGGAGGAAGCAACGCCTGTTTCCTGGGGAAATGTGGTTTCAGAGGAGAGGGCATGTAGTTGCAGTTCGGTCCTTTGCCTGTGCCCGCAGTTTATCTTGAGTTTATAATTTTGATGTGTGCAGTTGTCAGGAGAAAGCAGCCTAAGACGGTAGGCTGGCCATTACGCTGTGCTTTTGTTTCCCCCCGAAGGCTTCCTTTCCCTAAACTACTGGTAGTATACTTTATTTTTTCTTGTACTGTATCTACTTCAAATGTCTTTAGACTTTAAGACACTTAAGTGTCTTTTAACTGGCCTCAAGTCACTTTAGTTGTCTTAAAACCAAAACTCTGCAAAGTCTTGCTATGCTGTAGCTATATGTGTGACAGAAAACAGCACAAACGTCTCCATATTCAGAAAGGCAGTTCCTGCCTGTCCCCATCTTGTTTCTGGGCAGTAAGGGAGTACTTTTGTGGAATTTATTTTTGTTTTTGATATAGTTATAGTAGTTCCTGGAAGCTTCTTCCTGTTAAGGAGGAACAGTCGAGAGATAACATTCTGAAGGGAGTGGCAGAAGCAAGGAAGGCGGCTCAGCCTAGAACGGGGACAGATCCATTGGGGCGCAAAGTGTGGAGGTGAAGGTGTGGAGAGAAAACAGACTGACGAGAGGGAACAAAAGTGTTGGTGCAGTGTTTTGATGAAGGAGCTGATTGTGAGGGTTATGCATCTGAAAGCCCAGGCGATCTGGGTGCTGGGAGGTTCGTTCCCTAATAGCTCCCCCAGCACGCAGTTATTTTCTGTGGAGTGAGTCAGTGCTTTGCTGGAACACCCATGGTAACGTCAGTAACAATACAAAACCAGCGTGGAGTGTACGGCTGCTGCAAAGCATGAGTGTATGAATGCTTTCCCCACAACTTGGCTATTTTTGTAACTTCCTGGGTTTTCAGTTGCTCTAAGAGTCATGTGGGCCACTCTCCTCCCACTGATGCAGCAGATAACTTGCACTAAGCATTGCTTACATGTTTGCCTGTGACCCTGTCCCCACTGCATTTCTGCTGAGTGCCTAATGATTTTATGTCAACCATATTTATGATATTTATGTTCCTTTTTCTTGCCTGATCTTAGTTATAAGGTCAGAGACCAGAATATCTGTCTGTACTTAAAATGTCTGGAGTAGCCATCACATCATTCATATGCTTTGTCACTTCTTTAGCTTATTTTTTGTAGTCCCCAGAAGTTTTGAAATGTTAGACTGAAAACTCTGTGAAATGTCAAAAGTCACAAAAGATACAACAAAACCAGCAGTGGGATGGAGATACTTCATGGGGTATTTATGTAGGCAAAATTGTAAAGACGTAATGTTAGATAACAACTTAAAATACATAACCTGATCTGCTATAAAAAGCTAAGCTAAGTAGTCTGTCTGGGTTGGAGGTTACAGGAGATGTTGTTTCCTAGACCTCCAGCAAGTTTTGGAAGGTGGAGCTTCCAGAGGGTCTGTTCAATAACACTGCATTAATCAGAGCCAAGATAGAGCTGACCTAATTCTAGTTCTGTGATAGCGATGTAGGGAGAAAAAAAAAAAGATGTTGTAGTTAAAGCAGAGATATAATTGAAAACGGCAGATGGTTTAATTGTGACTACAGAATTAGCAGGGCTTTTGAACAAATTGAAAGTTTCATTTATTTTTAGTCAAGACTCTGTGTAATCATTCGTAGAAACTTCTCTGTCAGCTTCAAATTGCTGTTGGAGGCTTCCATTTAACATTAAATATACAACTGAGTAGTGGCACCAGTGTCATTTCTTTTGTTTATTTCATACATTTATGTTTACTGCCTCAAACCATGTTTCTTATTGCATGTATTTTAAAAGTGTATTATGTAAACGGTTGGAAATGAGGACAGAGACTTGTCAGCTGTATGTAGTGTGTTTTGTTTTGAGTTTCTCTTGAAGGTAGCAAAAGAGTGTTTTTAAAAAAGGAAAGGTAAAGGCTGCATGTTTACCCCTCATCGAGCGGCACTTTCACCTATTTAAAACTTGAGTTGTCACACACTGATGCTAAGGTTGTCCCTTTCCTTTTGCCAGTTTATTTGAAAGCAGGTGTGTTTGATGCAAATGTCCTTCAGGCAGTTCCGCAAGCTGGGAAGACTGTAAAGTAGATAAGCAAACCAAAGCACAACAATAGGTATTTACTGTGTATTGCTTCTGTTGTTGCTCTGTGTTTGTTCCAGATTTTATCAGTGCTCACTAGAGAATCTTGGTAAGAGGTTAGATCCTGGATGGGGTAAACCTGGGATCAGTTATGGTCAGAGTTGGGACTCAGGGGTGTCCTTCTAAGAGACAATTCTATCATGTGCTTGTGATGACCAGGCAGCCAATCCTGCCTATGCTTGGCTTCTAGTTTTCTGTTTGTATGTGTGAAATTGTATCCATACTATTCAGCTGTCACAGATGCTGAGTGTGGACCAGTGGCAGTCATTAGATTGTAGCAACTGAATGAAATAAACACAACCCCACGCAGCCCCAGTACCTGGCTGTTCCCTGTACAGTGCAGAGTGTCACTGTGGGGTCTTGATCAATAGCAATATTCTTGTCTAAGATCTCCAAAGAAGGGGAAACAAGTTCTTCCCAGATGTTGTCTCTTTTTTTTCCTTATGTATTGTCTGAGAGAGAGTATACTGTCTTACTTGGTAAGGGAAGGTTAAAAGTCTTTTGGAGTTTTTGTTTTGGTTGGTTTGTTTTGGTTTTTTTTTTTTTTACCGCCGAATGTGGGTGGTGAGGGTTTTTTTTGAGGGCGTTGAGAAAGTGTTCACCAGTAGGAGAGGTGGGCTTCCGATTCAGGCTTCCAGATCTGAACTTCTGGAGGCTTAAGAACTGTCAAATACATCAGTCCCATATTAAAGATCCAAATGAGTTTTAATGCTTTGGAAGGTCTCTTGCTTGTGCTAAGCTTTACTATAGCCATATAGTCAACATATATGTGAAGTGATACTCGCTGTAATTAATTCCTGCATCCCAAAGACCTCTGGCTTGGGTATAAAAGCATGTCTGATTTTGAACTTTGGCCTAGTGAGTTGCTCTAAATTAGGTGCTTAAGTTGCCTGAAGCAGACAGAGTGAATATCCCTTCTATTATTGCTAGAGATAACTTTAAGCTTGGGAACTTGCACTCCTTCTGTAAGCAGTGTACTTATCTATAGTCCAAGTAACTGGTTACTGACTGTGCTTGGCAGTGTTTTAAAAATACTTGGTTTTCTATTAGCTAGGAGAATAAATGCATCTTACAAATGTTAGGATTTAGGGGGAAAAATACTTATTTTTCAGCAGTAAGCTTTAAAGACTAAAGCTTGCTGATCTCAAATGCAGACTAGATGTGAAGGCTCTAGTCTTGCTTTCTTTTCCCATTCCTTGTTTATGGTTGTTTTGAAACACCTGTCTTTCCACTTTACTACTCTAAGTTGGTCCTTGAATAATTCTGTTCCTGGAAAGAGTTAATCAGCTGAAAATCAGTAATTCTTTATAGCCTGGAATGAATGAAGATGTGTTCATTTGCTCACTGAGGGGTAGTAATCTTCCTAGTGTTGCTGGACAGCTGAATGTGTAAGCCTTCCTTGTCAAGAAAATATGAAAGCCATAACCTTTAAGGAAAAAGTTGATGTATTTGCACCTCTTGTTCATCTGTGGAGTCCCAAGGCTCTCAGCAGAGAGGTTTTGTTGCAGTGTAGGGTATGTCCAAAAGGAGTTTAGCTAAGGTCCCATGCAGCTCCTGCCAGTGTGCTTGACTTTGGGAGTTGTCACTTGAACAGCTCGGTGTCATTTAGCCTCCTCTGCCGCCCAGACAGCTGCAGACCTGATGGAAACTTTTTGTCGTGCTTTTGTTCCTGTTGCCTCTGCCTTTGTGGTGGGGCCACTCCCTGGCTCTGCACTTCAGGCTCGGGCACAGCAACTAATTAAAAACTGCTGGTGTGAAATGAACACGATTTTTTTTTTTTTGTAACTATCTTAGAGTACTGAATATTACACTGTTGCTTTAGTTCATGGAATAATTGGTATTTACCTCTTCTGACTTGCACTAATGATGTAGAAATTTATTCTTTCATGGTGGAATTTAGACTAGAGGAGCATAAGTCCTTGAGGCATTAGTCAGTTGAGAACATAGTTCAGACTATTTATAGTATTTTTTTTTTTTTTGCAACAAATGATTTTCCATGACAAGTTATGAGTTTGAAATAGAACAACCTCATTCCATTACTTCTTCAAACATCTCCTATACTTAATTTGGGTTTTTTCTTGCATTTTTTGTTGTGTGAGAAGTGTCTGTCTGTATTGTCATAAATGTTTTGACTGTGTATTTTATATATTTGAAAGAGTATTGAAGGAGTGTGCTACAAAAGGAAGGGCTTGGATCAGTGCAGAGTAGGGATCCAAAGTGAAATTGACCTTTTGGAATTAACTCAGGTTTTTGCTGCAAAGAGATCTTGAAAGCCCATGCAGCTCAACTAAGTTCTTTGGATTTTGAAGCCCTGAGTATATATGTAGGGTGTCTATCACTGGAAAAGTTACATGAATGTTCTTAGTAATACTTTTACAGCTTAGATGTGGCTTATGGGTATGTCTTCCCATTCAGCTTTTCTGATGCTCTTCCCCCCTCCCTCCCCTCCCCTTGCCCCAGCAGGTCAAAAAAGGTTAGATTATTTTCTGTGATAAAAAAGATTATGATATTGAATTAGAAGGATCATCAAAACTGGCAGAGCTCCCGAGCTGTAATACTAGCAAGCAATTCAAATGGGTAGTTTTTAAAAAAACCTCATATTTGAGTTTGTTTCTGTTCCACCACCTATTGAGAGCGGTGAGTTGGTTTGGGTTTTTGGTTAAGGAAACTTTTTTGTAGGAAGTGGATGATGTGTTAGTACTCTTTAAATATACGTTGTTGGAGGCAGTCCAGTAAAGGCTTGTACAGGTGAACAATGAGTGATAAGATCTGTGTAAAAGAGGTTTCCTGAGTTGTGGGAGGCTTTAACTCAGCCCTGTTGGAAGAGGAACCCATTCTACTCAATTAGTTTTTTTCATAGCGAAAGGAAGGCTAGACAGGAATCACATACACAGAAGATTTAATGAAAAACCAAAATTGCAGGACTTTCTATCTGTCAGGATGAAAAATATTACATCTGGTACAGGAGAGAAGAACTTGTATGCTGCAGTGCATGAGTCAAAGATAAATCTTGCTCAGGCTGGTAAAATAGCAGTTAGCTAGTTCAGTGCTGACTGTGATTTGTCCTTGTCTTGGAAGAACACAGTGGTGGATGCCTCAGCTCATGTCTTATGAAAAATGACAGCATATTGTAAGGTGATAAATTCTGTTCTGTGGTTTCACAATCAGGGATCAGTCTTGGAGCAGGTACTGTAATTTATAGCTTCAGGCTGCTTTGTCTACTGTATCCTGGTAATTAACCTTGTGGAGGAGTCAAGGCCAAGGGTTTAACTTTACTCAGTGTTCCCTGTGAAATGGGCATAATTAAACAAATTGTTTTGAACAAATAAAGGCTACAGTTTTTCATCCTTTTTTGTCCTCAAATTATTGTACCATGGCCTAGCTAGAGCCTGAACAGCAGCCATTAAATAAATTCCAGGAATGGGCGTGAATGCAGTGGTTGAGCTTAATTGCTATTGCACCTTGAAACGGAAGTTTTCTGGCAGCCTTGAAGTTTTCTTCTTTATTTCTGCCATCATTATGTAATTTGTATTTTTGTTGTGAGTTTCTCGAGTTGTAGTCCTGTTCTTCAGTGCTGTATCTTACAGAAGCCTGTTTTCAAGATTCCTGTTGAAACTCTTATTACAGATTTAATCTTTTATGAACAGGTCTGTTACCTCTTAGCTTTGCCAAGCAGCAGGAAAATGCTCAAGAGCCTGAATGGTCCATAGTCTGCAGTGTGAAGCACGATAGCGATGTTCACAGTGGGAGTAAAACCTCAGGTCTTTATTTAGAGTTCTGAGGTGGACCTCTAGGACTGAGCACTGGGAATGGGGAGAGGACCTTGACAATATTTGGTCTGTATTTTCTTCAAGGCACTCCCTCTTTCTGTGTGTGGTTTGGTTGTTTGGATTTTTCCCTCGTCTTATGTTCTGCATTTTTTATGACTGAGCAAACAGAGACTTTGCTGTTCCTGTATCCTCCCACGCAATGTTTGTATAGCAGGGTGGGTTTCCATATCTTCTGTTCCCTCGCCTTTGCCACCCGTTTCTTGTCAGCAGACAAGTGCTGCTCATCAGGAACAATTTCAGTAAAATACTGTGGATGTAGCAGGAGAAAATGTGGAAGATAAGATTAGAAGATGAAATGGAGGCTGGGTTGAGGGAATGGTTGGGAAAGTTAACTTTCTGTGTTAATATTTTTAAAGTTAGAGAACTGGCCAACAGAGGCTCAAATGAACTACAAAAAAGGTGGTGATCAGGGAAGTTTCTGAACATGAGAAGTTGGTACGTTTGCAGATCTAGTTTATCTGGAATCAATCCAGTCTGGGAAAATTTCCCCTTGGAAAAGCCCTGGATAAATACAGTGTTCAAAAGAAGCAAGTGGAACATTTTTATATGGAAAGTAAAATTTTTTTCAGATTGCTGAGGTTAGCTGTTTTTTCTCAACCTCAGCTTTCATTGCCAAAAGGCTCTTCTGATCTTGGGGGTTTTTCCAATTTGAAATGAATGTTCTATATGGGATTAAAAGCAAGCAAACAACCTTGCTATGAAAAACAAGATCTATCCCATTGCTTCTCACCCTGTACCACAAAAAAAAGGCTTTTTGCCGTAAATTTGTACCTAAAGCTTAATGAAAAGGCATCTTACAATTTTTTTGAGTACCCTGTCTTTATTGTATTTACATGTGAAGCTAAAAAAACAAATAATAATATAATTATAGTTGTACCTGAAGAAATAATACTACTTTGAGTGTTGTAATAATTTGTATATAAAAATGTACACACTGACATTACGCATGCTGACAATCTAGATTGTGGGGGTTCTTTGGTTGGTTTTTGAGTGACATGGTAATAATTGTTCTTTTTTATTTTTCCATTCTTTACTATGTAAAGCCCATTCCTGAATTAGAGGGGCTCTGAAGTGTGCCAGGCTGCCTTCTGTTGAGTTTTTTTAATGTTATTTTTTGTTTGCTGGCCTCTCTGCCCTTCCACGCTCGCGTACGTGCCCGGAGCCGGCAGCGTGGGCAGGGGCTGCGCGTCCCAGCGTGAGCCTGGGGCCTGGCAGCTCCCTCTGGCTCTTGTGTGGCCAAGCGCCAGGAGGGAGGAAGCTGCCTGCTCGCTTTTCCAGCAGCAGAGACGGAGTACGTGCTGTGCTTTTTGTGTTGGCCTCGTGAGTTTGGGGTCAGTCTTTGCATAGGTAACATCAGGCATTGCTTTTCTAATGCTGAGAAGCTGCATTCACTTGTTTATTGATTCTGTTAGACACTACATGCTGGAGCAGAAGTAAGGTAGGGTTATAACTTTTGGTGTGCTCTGTTCATTGCAGTTTCTTTAGTTCATTTCTCTGTCTTTAAATTTAAATGAGTATGTGCAGCATGAAGTCCAAACAGTTTTTAAGTAAATTGAAGATTTCCTAATTGTATTTCCTTATTAAAAAAAACCCAAAACCACAAAAAAGGTGTTTCTCCCTTTCACTGTTGCTGTGCAATAGAGCCATGCAAACCAGAAAGGGAAGTTAATATTATCATGCAAAACGAAAACAATTTCACAAGAACAGCACCCCTGCCAACTCAAACCAAATCCAAAACAAAATTCCACAGCTGAAACCCAAAACACAGCAAAACATGCTAGATGCAAAAGGTAGTGCTGTAGGGGAAAGAGGTGGGGGGGAAAAGAAAGGGATAATTTACACAGCAGTTCTAAAAATAGACTGGGACTTGTCATTAAAAATAACCTTCAAAAAGTTAACACTCATTACGGATATTTTCTTCATAGTTACTTTTACCGTTCTTCCTGGTAGTTACTCTGTTTAAAATAAGGCCTTTGTATTCTGGAAGCCAGTTTTCATTTTGTCCTTCATTTAGCTGTTCTTCCTTTTTGACCTCCGCTTCTATTTTGGACAGCTAATGACTTTGTGCACTTCTGTGCTGACAGAGGCACTATCCATTTTGAGAGATCCAATTTATTCTAGTGATCTTATCCTATCAGAAAACCCTTCATATTTTATGGCAATGCTGTAAGCATGAAGGTGTATTCCTTCTGCTTCTTACTCTGACCTTGCACTTCTGCAGATGTTTGCATTTCGGTGCCTTCTAACAACTTCTCATGGTTACTGACTTGAAGATGCAGCTTCTTTGTCAGATGATTTTCTACTCTTGATTGATAAGACCGTTCTGTGTAGGCTGGAAACTTCTGGAGATTTTAATAGCACAGTAAAGGAAGCATATTCAAGTCATACATCCCTAACAACATAATAGACAAAGTAAGCAGTAAGTAGCAACTGGAACAAAGAAAAGTAGTGTGAGGACTGACTGTTACTGCTTAGCTATCTGAGCATGTTTCTTAATCCAGCAGAAGTAAATGGGGAGAGGTTTCTAAGGGAAAATCCGGGACAAAGTGTGCAGGTTATGTCTAAATTTTGGTAACTGACTACTGCATGCATGTTGCCTCTAAGTGGTGTGTGGTGTAAGGTGTGAAGCATTACAGAAAATAACTGTATCGCACACACTTTTCAGGTCTTTGCAATGAGTTACCCGGGCTATCCCTCAGCGGGTGGATATCCACCAGCCCCAGGTAAGTTGTTCAGATGAAGTAAACATTAAATACAGTGGTGGTCCTGTCTGGAGTGGAGAGGTAGCATGGATGAAGAACAAGACTGCGGACGGTTTCCTTGACTCACCAAAGCTTTCTGTACTCTCTTGTTAAGTCCTGTTTTATCTGGCCTGGGGATTCTGATTTGTCTAATATGGGTGCTCTGCTATGTGCTTATATAGTAAGGTCCAGTTTCATTCATCTCAGATAAAGCACAGAGCATTAGGAGATGGTCTTAATTTGACCAAATCCAGTAATTGACCAGGATCAGTGTCCGGTTGATACTGAGTCTTCAAGGTGGGTGGTGAGACAAATGAGTACAGGGAGAAATCATTCATACAGCTTAAAACCATATCCCCCAAAGAAATAGGAAATATTCCTTAATTCACTATCTTAGGCAGGTGCTGGCATGCAGAAGGGAGAGTGCTGTTAAAAAAGGCAGCAGTTATAATAATACAAAGCTGATTAAATACTCAACCACTGCTTGGTTACCAAGCAGAACTTTACAGTTAGTATTGTTGAAAGGTAGAAAGAAAGGACTGGAGTCATGCAGATACGGTGAAATGTGGAGTTAGGCAAGTTAACTCAGGAAGGTGTACAGTAAGAAGCCCAACTAGCAGGAGGATAAAGCCTACTTCTCAGCAGAGTATTCTGGCTTAAGTTAAACCATACTGCTGTGTGCAGACAGGCTTTATGACTTGGGTGTCTGTGAATGTACTGTTGTGCTCTGTGGACATCTCTCAAATTGGCAAAGTGGAATTAATAATATCTTCCTACTGGAACATCCAGACAACTTTATACTTTAAGTGCTCTCAAGTCAAGATATGGTGTTAACAGTCTTGAGTGCTAACCTTCAAATAGGTTTAGAGTTGTTTTAAGTGAGAGCTTACAGATTCAGTGATAACTAACATGATTAGAAATATGCAGTGAGATTTCTCTTTTTATAATAATTGCACTGCTACCTTGCACCTCCTCAGTTGATTTTCCTGGTAGTGTTGAAAATATATTACATTAGAAATTTAAGCAGTAAGAACTTTAAAAAGGCATAGTTTCTCATTTCAGTGCATCTGTGTTTAATTTCAGGTAGCAGTCCTTGGGGTGGAGCTGCCTATCCACCTTCAAATCCACCTCCAATTGGTCTGGAAAATGTGGCTGGCTATGCCAACCAGTTCAATCCCAACCACATGGCTGGAATGGTGAGTTTGCTTTCTTTTAATGTGTTTCACTGTGATGGCCTTAAGTGCAAAGTTGTGTTTCTGGCGTTGTCACCAGGAGGTTCATCACTTGAATTCTGTGCCTTTATGTCTAATCTATTTAGGTGCTGAGCATTCAGTATTGCCTATTGAAGAAAATGGTTACTGCAAGCTATTTCTTATTTTACGAAAACAGAGCACTAGTTAAATGTTGTTAACAGTCTAACTTCAGAAGTCGTGCACATAAAACTAATATAACTTGGCATTCGCTGTGTAAAGGAATAGGGAACTACTAACACAGAGTATCCACTCAGTATATTCACATGGGCAAACACAGTCTGGATTTTGCCTATTACCTGGATTCTGACCAGTCAGAGTAAGGAAAATGGCTGTGTAATTAGAGGTATCAGTGATTCATCCTTGAAAAGAATATGGGATCAACAGTCTCTTACAAACACTGATGTTTAACAGATGGAAGTAAAAACCTTTTACATTGACTGAAGAAAATGTAGACGTTTCCAATGTGATTTTTTTTAATAGAGCAGAAGTGAGTGACACTTCTGACAACTTTAGTCTTCAGAAATCTGTTATGCTGCATAAGGAATACAGTTTGTAGGAAGATATTTGCATTATAGATGTCTTTCTGAGGCAGTGATTAAATGAAGTGATTTGGCAGCCAGCAGGCAAATTGAGCAACAAACTATCTAGGGTGCACATAGCAATATCCACAGCACTTAGTTTCTGATAATGTTGCAGTCATCAAATGTCACTTCTGGTTTCTCCCCAGAAGAGAGTTGCAGTGGTAAGATTTTGATGTGGAGTGAAGTATCTTCACTGCAGTTTCTGCAGAAGTCTTTCCAAATGTAGTTGTAAACTACTAACACATCATAAAACAGCTCAGAGGGTTGCTAAAGGTTGCTTAAATTCAGTGCATCCTTGTGATCATGTAGGGCAGCCATGGACAAAGAAGGGATTATTTGGTGTAAGGTTTTAGGCAGATTTTTCCAACCTGCTTGCTATCTTTTGCAGATAAAGAGCTATCTATCTGTGTTGGTGGGGAGGGAGGTTGTATTGTATAAAACATGTTACTGAAACTTAGCTGTTTGTACCCTTTCCTGTCTCTTTTTTTATTGCTGTCATTGCAGGCATCCAACCTGGCAGGGACCTTTGGAGGGACAAATGTACCACAAGGCATGTACCCTTCCACACCTGGGGGTTTTCCACCAGTTCCTCCAGGTGGCTTTGGGCAACCTCCGCCAGGACAACAGCCCTCGTACGGAGGTTATGCTCCGCCTGGAGGGAATCCACCATCTGGAATGCCACCTTACCCAGCATACATGGGTGGCCCTGTGCCAGGCCAGCAGCCTATGAACCATCCAGGACCTCCAGCAACTCACCCAGGGCAGCAGCCCATGCCAAATTTTCCACCAGGTCCAGCTGTGAACCCATCTATGCCCTCTTACTCAGGAACTACAGGGCCTGCATTCACTCCTGTAACAGTAAGAGCATTCACTGCTTTCCTTTTGAGGTGTGACTGTATATATATTCCTCTACATTTTCTTCGTGTGTGTAAGTGTAAACCGATCATAAAATTGAAAAGAAAGTTAGGGAAAGAAGTTTGAGTGAAGAGAGAGATGGAACGTTTTCAAATGCAAGCAGTGTAGGCTCATATGTCTTGAAACAAATTATGTTTTACTGTGGTATCCAAGAAAAAAGATTGGACATGAATTCAAATTAATGAATCTTGCCTTTGCTAACTTTAGCAAGTATTGCCAGTTGTATATAGTGTCATCAAACCTTCATTAATTGGAAAGCACATTTAATGTCAGCAAACCTTCTTGATCTTGCATTTTCTTGTAATTTGTGTCTGGAAATTAACAAATTGCTTAAGGCAGGTTGGTTTGAGTTTTCTCTATTACTTTTCTAACAAAAAGAAAACTGATAACAGTGATCATCTTTCCTAAGTAGTAAACCACAGTATTTTACTGTTTAACACTAATATGCTGTTAACACTAATGCTGTTTAACACTATTGATCTCATTTTAGCATGGAAACCGAGGTACAATCACTGATGCACCAGGTTTTGACCCTCTGAAGGATGCAGAAGTCTTAAGGAAGGCCATGAAGGGATTAGGTGAGCAGTCTGAGGATTTACATTTCAGTTAAAAGTAGAATTGCATCTCAGTTCAGCACCAATCTTTTTCTGTTGCTATGTGTGTACTGAGTGGGATAGTTCACATGTGATTGTCCTTGGTTATAAGAAGTATTACTGGGAGTTCATGTAGGCATAAACAACATCATGAGTTTGGTTTAGTTTTTCTTTGTATTCTTACTGTATTTGTGATTGGGAGTAGAGCTTGAAATTCTGTGGTTGTACACAAGAGTAGATACTATAGACAAATTCAAGGCATCCATGTCCTTGTGCTGGATTTAGAACAGGATGAATTAGAGACAGAGAACTGAATCCTCACATGAGGTGATGCTCATTCTGTGGTATCTGTGTGCGTGTACAGGAACCGATGAGCAGGCGATTATCGATTGTCTTGGAAGTCGTTCAAACAAGCAACGGCAGCAGATAATCCTGTCCTTCAAAACAGCTTATGGAAAGGTAAATACATCGTGGGAACAGAAGGAGAAGAAATAAGAGCCTACATCCCTTCAGTGGAAGTCAGAAGACTTAGTGGTGGGAAAAAAAGATTGGAAGGTGCTTTAGGGGAAGATGGTTCTTAAGTCATATCTAGTTCAGAGTTGTTCTACTTTTTGCCCACGCTTGACTTCTTCATGCAGTATTGCAGATGAAGCATGTAAAGCAGTTTCTCTGCTAAATGGTTACTTTGACTCTTTGATCTGTGCAGTCTATTTAATTGGACCTTAATGACTCAATGTACACATTCCATTATACTGGTTTTGGTAACTTTTGGTGTTAAGTGGAATAGCTTTACTTTGAACATACATTACTGGTGCTTATGCCTAAAGAATTCTAAGAAAAATGCGTATTTTTGGTGCTTGCTTTTGTCAAGTTTGGTCTTCATGCATTTTTTCCTTGTTTTTCCTTCTCATTAGGATTTGATCAAGGATCTCAAGTCTGAGCTATCAGGTAACTTTGAGAGGACAATCTTGGCAATGATGAAGACACCTGTCATGTTTGATGCTTATGAAATCAAGGAAGCTATAAAGGTTTGTGTAGGCGATACAAATTTATAAGATAGAGGAAATGGTTGAGCTGATAAAATATTTGGTTGCTGTTTAAAAGTTTGAGATTACTTACCTTGATTTACTATACAAGGTCATATTCTGAATTTTTTCCTATATAATTTGATTAAATTTCTTTTATACTAGGTTGTAGAAATAAGAATCTGAAATCTCTTTCTCCTTTGCTTGTTTTAGGGTGTTGGCACAGATGAAAATTGTCTCATTGAAATCTTAGCTTCCCGCAGTAATGAGCATATTCAGGAACTCAACAGGGTCTATAAAGCAGGTTTGATTTGTTGCATCAAAATTTTCTTTCTTTTCTTACTTAATCACTGACTGAAAGTATGAATTCAGGAAATGAACAGGGTTGTGTGATGATTCATGACTGTGTTTCTTTTCCAGAATTTAAGAAAACTCTCGAGGAAGCAATAAAAAGCGACACGTCTGGACACTTTCAGAGGCTTTTAATTTCACTTGCTCAGGTACTTGCCTGCTGGGATTTTAGAATTTGTGTGTTTGTAGGTGGTGGCAATTTTTTGTTGTTGTTGTTTGTTTTGGTTTTGGTTGTTTTTTTTTTAATTTTAAAAAAGCAGCCCATCAAAGCTCATCAGTAACGCTTCTGGATCTTCTAATTCTTTCAGGGAAACAGAGATGAAAGTACAAATGTTGACATGTCTGTTGTCCAAAGAGATGTGCAGGTCAGTAGAAATGCTTCATCATTCCTAAGTATAGTTAACGTAATACACTGAAATTTGTCTGTGTAGATTCTGCTTACTGTTAGTTTTGGACACCTTGTGACTTCTTCTGATGCAGTGCTTATGTTTCAGTGGATGGAAGGGATATGAAAAGCTGTGACAGCATTAGAGCCATGTAGGTGCAATACAGAGATGAAGCTTTTGGGAGTACAGTCCATAGGATATTTTACCTCTCATTCTGTCAGGTCTTTAGCTTTTCCAAGTGTTGGATTGTGCTGCTTACTACGGAAATTGTGCAAGGAGATTTGAGGTGATATGTGTGTGGATTAAATTTTAATCTGTTCAACACCTGCATTACTCTTTGCGTGTTGTTTAAGGAAGTCTGGATTTTTCCAGCAAATAATGCACTTGGACTTAGTAATGCTTGCCCCATTTATTTTTCTGTATGTTCCGTTTCACCACATAGCAAAGGGAAAACCCGGGATCGTTTTAGTATACTAGTGTCATTTAAACAGTAATGTAATTAGCTTTCTACATGGTATGCCTTAGCTGAAACACAGGAAAGTCGCAGAACACACCTAGAAGTGTAGAAAAGAAGGTAGATGCAAGGACTGTTAGGAAGAACAATTTTCAGGTACTTTTTGAACAGTATCCCCTCCATTAGTAATCTGGAGGTCTTGTGTTTGAGCACTTACACATCTGCAAGCTAGGAAGACTGCAAGCATAGCCTGCCATAGGAAGGTTAGAACTAGTTGCTGTTCATTCCTTGCTCCTGTTTTCCAGTAGTACATAGGCTAAGAAAGAAGTATAAATGGAGCAGAGGCTGTAAGGAAGCAAATCTGTAACTCAGCTGGTCAGCCTGACTACTTTGCTGAGTAATGAAGTGCAAATTCCCTTCTGTGTTCAGGAGTTGTATGCAGCTGGAGAGAACCGTCTAGGAACTGATGAATCCAAATTCAATGCCATTCTGTGTGCAAGAAGCAGGGCCCACCTTAGAGCAGGTAACGTGTCCTACGTAAACAGTAACTTGATTCTGTGGTGTGTAATGATAAAAATGTACAGCACTGCTCTGTGCCTGAATTTCCTCCATCTGTAAAATGAGCCCAACAAGATATCAATGAAAAGCAGGGTGAATTCTGCTGAGGAAAAGGAAGTAATAAATATCAGAGCATAGAGGTAATACTTGTTGAAATGATCCTCTGATTAAAGAATTGAAAATCTAGAATTGTTTCAGTCTTGCATACTTGTTTGTGCAAGACTCTTGCAATCCTTCCCCTCTTGCTTGCTACTGTAAGGTGCTACATCAGCCTGTCATGGTGGAAACGTTTTAGTAACTACCTAGAACTTTTACAATGTGCTATTGGGGTGTGAGGTACTTACATGCAGGAAGGGGGTGTGTATGAGAACCTGAGGATTTTCTTCTTAATTTTATCTAGATCCAAAGCTTTTCTAAAAAAACTACCTCTCTTTCTCTTACAGAGCTTTCTTGGTCTAGCCCTTTAACAAAAGGGACAGATCTAGACAAGCTAGAAGGAGCATGGTAACATGTAAATGGTTGATGACACAGTGTTAGTCCTTGAGATGTTAAAACTTGTGTGAGTACACTGTAGTATCCAGCTGAGAAGTGCCATTGAAACGAAGCCATCCAGCAGGTTCCAGTGCCACCTCTTTTTGCTGAGCTGACTCCTGAAATCTTTCTTTCCCATTACCAGTCTTCAGCGAGTACCAGAGGATGTGTAACCGGGACATTGAAAAAAGCATATGCCGTGAAATGTCTGGAGACCTGGAAAAGGGCATGCTGGCAGTAGGTATGTGCCACCTTAGTGAGTTCCTTCCTGCTGCTCTGCTGCAGCTGGCTCAGATGGCATCTGTGACTCTGGCTAAGGATGTTCTTATTTGTAATGATTCCAGTTTTCTGCTTTTTATGTTGAAGCTTTATGTGAAGTCATTTGTGATGAGTTAAGTGGGGCACTTAATTCACCTCAAAATGACAAGTTTTTTATTTCAGGCTTCTGCAGAATTTAAATTTCACATGTTAAAATGGGGGGAGAATTATTAACTGTAATTGGCACCGTTTTAAGAAGTGAAGAGAACTTGTACCAACTGTGCTGGGTCAGTGAGAATGGAATATTTGGGACAGTTTTGGAAATCCAGCAAAATACAGGCGTTAACCCTCTAATTAGTTACCTCTAACTTTATTTATTAGAAAGAAAACTTAAATTGATTGCAAAGGAGTTATTTTTTCCACATTTCCTGTGGGTACAATTCTGTTAAATCTTACTTGCCCCCAGTACTTCTGAGCAGGGAAAACTCTTACCTCTGGTCTACTGTAGTCCCTTCAGAAGCAGTCATTCATTTCCATGAGGTTGGGATGAGGCCTCAAGTTGCTGTGCTGTAGTTTTATTTAAAGTGCTTTATTATAGATATAATTGTGAACCACTTTCCTGTCTTTTGTCTTTACATCTCCATTTCTTTTTCTGTTTATTACTGTAAATCTACTGCAGTATCTAGAGCTCCTGCTTTAAAAGTGTTGTTCTTTGGTTTTGAATATGGTAGTGATGTAACCAAAAAAATTCCACAAACTACCACATACACAAACCCCAAAAAACTCCTACCAAAATAGGAAAAATGAGTTTTGCATCACTTAGAAATGAGATAAGAGAGGATATTTGGTTCAACTACAACAGATTTTTTTCATTGAAGTTTGTAACAAAGTCTTGCAAAATGAAAATCAAATTTAAAAGCCTCCTTTTTTCACTCCTGTCTTGTGCAGGTGGGAACTAGGTAATTACTGTTCTTTTTCCACTTTGCCACATTGTCACTATGCTGATCTTTTAATGACCCAAACTGGATTTAGCTAATTTTGTGTGATTCATTTGCAGACCTTTTCCATGATTCAAACTTTGTCCCCTCAGAAAGTATTGTTAGAAAACCAAGCTTAGGGAAAAGAGATATTTCTCAGTGTTTGTAGAAAAAGATGATTGCCTTGATAAAGAAACTACTCAGAGTTTAGAACCCATTTGACTTCATGGAGCTTTGTAGTGACTTGACAAGTCTCAATGAAGATCCAGATTCAAAACTGAGACTAAAGCTTGCAAACAAGTCAGTAGCCTTTTGAGCAAGGCTTGAGATTAATAGTCACTGAGTAACTCCCTTTATTAAATAGATTCGGTGGGGTTCTTTATTTATATGTATATACACATATATCTATATCAGTCAGTGATGTTAACATCATTTGTTCTGTGAACCTTATTTGCACGAAAAAAGGGTTTTCTAATTGAAAATATTTAATTTTGCTTTCTTTAAAGCTTTCTGGATTGTACAACTGGTAACTTACAACAACCTCTTTAAACATCTTAGAATGCAAGTGTGTTGTGTTAGCTAAATACAGTGATACAGAAACATGCATTTCATTTTGTCATTCGTTTTTGAATGGTACTGTACATACCATTGCCAGTTGTGTGGTGAACTTCTGTGTCTCATCTACATTTTCCTACTCAGAAAAGTACTTCTTCCTATACAGAATGCGTGTTGCTATGAAAACCATATCTAGGTTTACACCTTTAGTTCTGTGTTGATTCTGTGTGATAGATTTTGGTAGCTTACTGTACTATTAAATGTCAAGTGTGGTCTGTTTTCTCTGTAGTTTGCCACAGTTTGCATGATTGTTTACTTGTAAGCAACATTGCATCAATATGTAGATTTTAATTCTGATCAGTGATGGAGGATTCTTTCATTATCCTAATTAACATGACAGTAATTTGATTTAGATTTTGCTCTTTCAGATTTCTAATGAACTGTGCTAATTAAATATAACATCCAGTCATTACTAAATGAGCATGTTAAAAATTCTTCAGGAGTCCTGATGAATTCTGTGGCCAAAATGAGACTTTAAAATAAGGGTTGTGATGACTCACCCTTAAGGAGAAGGAACCACCTAAGATTCTCTGCTATCATAGGTGGTTTCCCAATTCGTACTAAGGCAGGACTTGAATTTGTCACACCTTGCAGATGCATGGCCTAAAAATTTAGAAGTAAGAAGCCAGGAACAGTGTTCCTATGTGTTCCTTCAAGTTTTCTGCCCCCTCCCCATCCCACGTTTTTCCCTTCATAAACAAGAATCTGGTCATTAGAATTCAAAGTTGCATTAGGGCTGCTTTGCACTAGATGGTTTCTAGTGACAAAAATGTTTGCTTTGAGCCATACAGTGTAGGTTCTTTAAATGTATTGCAGCTACTGTTTGGATTAAAAATAATTTCAGTGACTAATGGAAGGAGTGGAAGCTACATTGCATCAAGTGTATGTTTATGTAAAACTAAAGCATGTGACTATGTAGGATAAACTCAAAAAATTACTGAGTTCTGGTTGAGGAGGAATGCCTGATTTCTGTAATACTGTTCCTTTTTGCAGTTAAGTGTCTCAAGAACACGCCAGCTTTTTTTGCAGAGAGATTACAGAAGGCAATGAAGGTAGGTGTCTGTGACAAGTTACGTAAATTTACAGTGTGGGGTTTTTTTAAATGCTTGTACAGCTCTTGGGAAGAAACTGTTCAGCTGAAGGGATTACATTTTTCAGTGGGCAGATGAGTAACAGGATGCAGTTATTATTATGAAAGGCTGGAAAAATCTAGCTAATTTGATCCAGCTTAACAGAGAGATGAATACAACTGTACGTAAACCAAACGTCTTCACTTGGTGAAACACAAATATGCTTAAAACGCTTGAAATTGATACTTTTTAAGTAGGGAATTCTAGCAGAAATAAATAAGTAGGCCATTAAACTCACCAAATTTTCCTGACCCCCTGTACCTCTGTTGATCCCCCTCTCTTTTTTTTGAGCTGTTCTTGTGCAGAGAGATTAGTGTCCTACCACTAAATTTAATTCATTAAGGCGTGATAGGCCAAATTCTGTTCAAGTTTATTGAAGTCAGTGGGGTTGTGCTAGTACACAGGCATTTTATTTTTTCACTAGTGCTGTGTCATACACTTTTCCATACCTTATACTGCTGTTTTGTTTGTTTCAGGGAGCCGGAACAAAGGACAGGACCCTGATCCGGATCATGGTATCGCGCAGCGAGGTTGACCTGCTGGACATACGTGCAGAGTACAAGCGGATGTATGGCAGATCTCTCTACACAGATATCACTGTAAGACTTGGAGACCTTATCTTCCCTGCCATGACACCCCTTATGCTGGCAGAACACTGATCCTTGTGCTGAACAGCTGTTACCTGCACTGAGTGTAGCTGGCTGTGTTGGATTGCTGCGTTTGCCAGGAGTGTGGAGGCTGAGGGCCAGAAGATTGACAGCACTTGGGCTTGCGTGGGGGCTACATGAGCTAGAGATGGGGAGGAAGCTAACAGGCAAGGAAGGAAAGGGAAATTGGTCCAGAGAGGTTTCAGAGACCCCTCTATTGCAAAGTCCTTATATGATCTTGTGGGAACCACTCAGCCCTCCAGTTGAGTAACAGTGGTGCTCTATTTCATCTGTGTGTTGGAAAAACATAAAGCTTCTAAAAGTCTTCTGAAGGACTGCCTCCTCTTTCTCTTGAAAGTACAGGATTTTGTAAATAGACTAAACTTCAGATTCTTTAGCAGTTTATCCACCCTCCTACTGCTATTAAGAGCTATAACAACAGTCAGGAGGATGCCTGGCTGATGGTAGGGTAATAAGAGCTGGAGGAGAGTGAGTGGTGCCACTTTTATTTACCTTGTAATGAGGGTGCCAAACCTGTTAAGCCCCTGTTTATTCCTTCTGCTGTGGACACTGAGGGGCTGTAACTTGGTGGTGTTTGGAAAGAATCCTGTAAAGATTCTGGAGGATAGCATGTGCCAAATGTTTCTTCTACAGTAGTTGCATGCTGTGGAACCACCAATGTATGAGTAAAAAGCAGTGAGACACTGGTGGAAAAACTTCCTCCCCCTGTTCCTCTTTTGATCTGGCATTCAGATTTGCTATTCAGAAGCAGAAAGGGCCATACCTGTTTAACAGACTGAACTTGGTCAAAACTTGGCTTCAGTAAATACGGGGCATGCATGTGCACCGTTAGGTGTATGTAAACTCTGCTGCTTATTTCTGTAAACATAGAGCCAAAATGTCTCTGGAAAGAAAGTTCTTAGTTCTTCAGCTATTCATCTCTTCTGGTTGTTCTTCAACTTTTCTTTTTCTGGGTTCCTTTTCAGGGTGATACTTCAGGAGACTACCGGAAAATCCTACTCAAGTTGTGTGGTGGAAATGACTAAATGGAGCATTGAGCTTTTCTTTAAAAAGCTGCTATTTTAATGTACTTGCTGCAAAGCATCTTTTTTTTCTCAAGTAAATATGTATTGACCTGTTTCTTCTAAAGCAGTTGCATTTTAAAAGATAATATTGCATATATCTTCAGTTCAAACATAGTAGGTAAAAAATGCCAAAACCCACCAAAATACCAAGCTTGTGTGCCATCTGCTCGGGATTCTGTATAGCGCCCTTGGCAATCCATTAATGACAGGTCATTATTTCTTTTCTGCTTCTATCACGCGGAAATAATGCTTGTTTTATGAAACAAAAATCACAGTTGTATGATTTAAAGTGTTATTTTGTATAAACATTGAGCACCATTTTAAAGAAAGTTTTATATATATTGTATGCAGAGTTGGTTTCGGGCTAGCCCACTTCTTGATATATGGAGTTAGCAGCCTTGAGGTTTTGTGTCTAGTGAAGACTGTTTTAAAGAAGTTTTGTCAAGTTCTGTTTTCTTTCCTTGATTCTTTTCAAGGAAGATGTGTACCACATTTCATTCTTGCTAAGGCAAACTGTCCCAAAGCAGTAGTAATGTTGACAGTAGTAAAGATTCTGTTGTTAATGTTTAAAGGTTTTGGATTGTGCCTTAAATACATGTATGTAAGAAGAGATTATGAAATTAAAGCTGTCTAAGTCTTTGCAGACTGTGCTTTTTGGTGTTCTTACTGATGTATGTGAGTGATGACTCAGTTTATGTAACTTAGTTTTTCCATAGCTGTTCTCTTCCACAGGATTATTCAGAAATTGTTGTGCTGATAAAGAGTTTGGGAGCTGTGTGCTGTTGATGAACAATTGTCTGTACATGGTATGTGTAACCTGTAGTTATTGCTCAGTATTTTCATTTTGCATATTGTAGTTTCTCTTACTCTTGAAACTCTGAATTTTTATTCCCTGTTGGCATGGATGACATCTCTTCAGATTGTTGTTCTCAAAAACATGTAAAGGTAAAAAGTGCGAAGGGGGAAAAGGTTTGCCAACTTGGGTCAGTGAAAATAGACTGCTTGTTAATGAAGAACGTGCAAACTCCCCTTACTTCACACACATGTAAGTGTGCTCCCTCTGCTGTGTAAGGGTCAGGCAGGTCCTTTTTGCTAGAAGTTGTACTGCTGTTTGAAAGAAAAAGGCAATGTTCTGGGTTTAATTCTGGATTGCATTGTCAGCATGGCAAGGGGGAGGAATGTTAGGATTGCAGAATATGGTAGCTGTGTGTCCAAGTGATGGATTCTGTCTGGGACTTGCTGACAGGGCTCCCATTTTGGTCAATGGCAGCAGTGTGCCCTATGTCCAGAGGCAGACCATACACTCATTCCTGTCAGACAATCTGAGCCTGTCTTGAGAGGAATTTGCAGGTGGTAGTGCATCTCTGTTGGCTGAAACCAATAGCAAGAGTTCACTTCTTTGCAAGGGAAGGAGAAAGCTTTTGAATTAAGGGAAGTTTGTTAGCTGTGCTTTAGTCCTGCAGACCACCTGATCTTGTTTTCTTTCTGACAATGCTTTATTTGAAAGGCAGTTTTCATACAGTAGGGCTGCTGAAAGATTTAGAATACGAAGTTTGAAACAGTGTCTAAAAGCAAATACCTTTTTATTATAAAGCACTGCAACAAAGAAGACAAACTGCAGCTGAGGATTGTTCACCCGGCACAAATTCTGGAAACACAAGCTTATTAAATGATCAGAAGTGCAGCTGTTTATGACAACCACACTGTTACATTCAGCTGTCTTCTGTCTTCGCAGTGCTCAGCTGGTATCTGTATAGAGAAGAGTTGATGTAATTATTTTTGGTTATGAGATCAGGATCAATCTTTGTGGATAAACTTCATTTAAAACATTAATCTTAATATTCTAAAGTGGGGAATTGTCACTTTGATTCAAGAAATCATAGAAGGAAGGTCCAATCTGTAATTCTTGAGCAATTTGGCAGTTGTTGCAAGATCCATCTGAGTAGTACTTGCTGTAGATGTGCTGCAAATGTGCTGATTTCTGTTTTAAATTGACTGCAACACTTTACTGGAATACTTCTCACTTTTACTGAAATACCTACTTCCATTGCAGGGGAGTAACTGAATTGTTAACCTGTTAACTGCCCCTCACAGAAAACTGGAAACTTGAATGGATAACAGAGTTGGTGGGGACATTATCAATCATGGTGACCAGATCCATACAGCCAGCTGCAAGAACCAAAAACCAGCATAAACTCTAGTGCTGTCTACTTGGAGCCCACTTCCGTCCTGTAAGTGCACTGTAGTGTGCCCAGGTACAGCTACCGTAAACCAACAGCCCAGCGCTGGCAAAACCGACTTCATAAATGTGTCCGTGGATGCTTATATCTCTCCACAAGTGGTTTATTTTCCACCAGGAGTGTCTCCCCTTGTTAAATGCACTATTGATATTTGGGCAGAGGATGAAGACCATAGAGCATTATAAGAAAGTGAGAAGAGGTGGTCTCATCCAACTAATTTCTGTTATGGCTTAATTTATTCCAAAAATGTTTATCCAGGAGCACATTTTGTGTAAGGGGTTTCCGTGTCAAAGTTGGATTTAAGATACCAAACTGGTAATACCTCCAATTATTTTTTTATTTTGTTGCCCTCCCTTTTTTTGTCACACATGAAGCTAAAGAATCACAGGGTCTTAAAAACCTGAAAGGGACCTTGACATAACTTTGTCTGTCCCGCCATTCTAAGTGGGTTGCTTCCGTTACTCCCAACCCTCTCTTAAGTGGTTGTTGAAATCTGATTTTCCAAACTGGACCCAGAATTGGGGTCCTGAGGCCCCCAGTTCTGAGGCCTTAGCTGCCCTGAGCTGAATGAAGGAATTAGTTCACATCTTGGGGGAGAAAAGAAGGCATATTTGGTGGTAATCTATGTAACGCTTTTTTCAACTTAGGTTATACCCGACCAGATACTGACCATCAAAAATGTCTGTAAGTGGAGTTCCTGGAACAGTGGGGATATTCAATGTTGTCTCACTGATGATGTTGAGGAGTGATTTGACTTCTGATTCTAGGTGCTCCACTGTTTTTATTACCTTCTAATGGAAACAAGGGAGACAAATAGAGAAAGGAGGTAGTCAAAGGGTCAGATGGAAGGAATTGCAGCAGATGTGTTTGCTGAACTGCAAACCTTATGTCCTGTAATGCTAACAGCTGATTTAGTCTACATTGCGCATTGCAGGTTTAAACATTTCTGGTGTTCTGCTGGCCTCTAGTGGCACCAAGCATTAGCACTTCGTTTTGCAAGAGTTACATTACAGCACCCCTATTTAAAGAATAGTTTGACTTATGGGAGGGAGCTTTGCATTAATTTGTTTTTAGTTCTTTCTCATTTCTGAGCCACCATTATATGCAATAAAAGAATGTGCATGGACGATGAGAAGAGCTGCTGGGGTGGAAAGAAGAGGGCTGAGACAAGAGCAGAAGAGTGGTAATGTTGCCATTTGAGAACCATAGCATGGAGTTTGGGAACTACCCAGCTGAAAATAGTTAGCAGGTATTTGTGAGTGCTTAAGACACCAACGAAAAGAAATTCAAACTTTGCAGCCTTCCTAGAATTCCAGTCATAGAGCTCATTTAGCTCTTAAGTGTCAGTGGGGGTGAGCAGAAACTCCTCTGTCAGTCTTGGAGTCACCTGCAGAACTCACATATACCCATAAGCCAATGTGAAACTTTACAAATATTGATTCTGAGATTTTTAGATTGAAGTTATAAACATTTTAGAAAGGCTGATATATAATAAATTATTCATCAGTTTTTTGGAATTCATCAAGATTATATATTTCTGGTGATAATGGCTTTATGGATAGTTACAAACGATGACATCTGAAAAAAGTAGTCCAATGTTGACCAGATAAAGTCAAGAAGGGACACTCTTTCTTTGGTCTAAAGGATAGGGCAGAGATCTGGTAAGGTTCAGGAGCCAGCACAATCCCTCTTACCTCTTCAATAATATCTAAGCGTTCGTGGATCATATGTTCATTACACCAGCTTCCTCCTTCCAAACTTCCAGGTACCATACTGACAGGATCTGCAGCAGCTGGAAAAACAGACACAGTTAATTAGCAGGAGGTTTTTAATAGTAGGCCTTGCCTTTCTGATTGCTGAAGTGGTATTTTGCATGCTCCACAGCATTGTTTATGAACCAAATGTAGGAATCGAACCTGTTTTCCAATAACTACAGCTGTACCCCAGTGCTGTCAATGTCTCCTTGTCTGCACGTGTCGTGTTGGTTGGAACAAGGTGTTTTCTCTTGCCATGGGTGGTTTTGTTTTGTTTATGTGTGTGTTCTACACAATCTATGTTTTCCTACCTGTGTAGGGTAAGTTTGTAGGCTGTAACTGTGTAAAACCTCACTGTTGGGAAGATCTGCCTTACACAATCGTTCCTCTAAGACTTTCTTCAGAAGCAGCTGGTGCAGTAAAGCTTTGAAGAGTAGCTAAGCTTATCCACTTTCCAAACAGATGCTGATAATGGCTGATGATTCCTCTCTGACAGAAAGTTGTCCCTGACAGTCTGACTTTGCAAAGGGAAGGGAAACAATAAAAATGTGTCGAGCTGATGTAATTTGCTGACTCGTATTTGGTGCTATACACAAAGGCACGTATCTCTGTCAGTTATCTGTGTTTACCTCTCAGTGCTCGTGAGCTCTTGCTCTTTGAACTTTTCAGTCTGCTGGCTGTGCTCCATGAAAGGTCAGTAGCTGCTGGTGTCCATGCTTTAGTGGAGCCAATTTCCTTTTCATAATTTCTGTGCAGCATTCAGGAACATTTAAATTTTAACACAGAGTGTGCGGAGAACTGTAGTGGAATATTTTAAACTATGCTAAAGTGGTAGTGTATCTTGCTGCATGTAAAGTTAGGTCTTGCTCTTGTTTGACACTTGAAGCAGCTATGATAATGAGGAAGCAGCAGTAACTCATTCTGTCATTGTTTGATTGTAACAAAGACAAAACTGAGCTTGTGTTACAATGAGCAGTAAGACACACAAGAGCAGTAACTAGTTCTGTCTTCAGTACTGCTGTGCCAGGGCAGTGGTTTGGAAGTGCTGCAGTGCTTCATGTCAAGCCTGTGCCAAGATTTCTGGAGTGGAGGTGTCAGGTGATAGCAAGCAAATGTCAGTAAGGATCATTGCAGTTTGGGGGGAGTGAGAGATGTACTCTGAGTTGGAATGGCATCCTTGGAATTGGAGGGTGGAGGACGGAGAGGAGGAGGGATTACAGTGTGACCTGACTTACTAGGCGTTATTTATAGTTTGGCAAAGATTTGGTTGGGGTTTTCTTGAGTGCATTCACCAGAAGGTGGTGCTGCTAGGACAGAAACACAAAGACTTCATCTACCTGTTTACAAAGAATGCTGAAATACAGCAGGTACTTCAACACCAGCTGCTTTGCAGTTGCGGTTTTTTTCCCTCTTTGCTGCTAGTGGTAGTGGTTTATGGGTGTTGCTACTCTCTTAGTGGTCAAGTGAACCGTGCTATCTCTCAAAATTTTTGTTGCTTTACGTGTTTTTTCCATCATGACTGGGACAGTGTGGAGAAAGTGAAATTGCGCTGGCTGATTGTCTAGGCAGGTGTTTGTAGGTGGGGAGGTCAGATATGATGGATGACTGACATTTGTTCAAAGCAGGTGTGCCATGAGAGGTATGTATAGCCAATGTAAGGTTGCATCTCACTGTGAGCTTAGCAAAGCACTGCACAGCTTTGTGTGCATCTAGAGAACAAGGTAAAGGGGTTGCTGTGAGATGCAGGACTCAGTAGCTCTTGGTTCCTTGGGGTGGTGGGTTCCTCTCCTGACATGGAGGGAGACAGCTTTCCACCACTCAAAGCACATTGCTGCATTACCAGCTGTAATGGGTGTACTGAAGGAGGACAAAGTGTCTCGTCCTAGTTTGACAGGGCTGTAAGACATCACTCAGAACCACAGAATTAGTGCAGTGCCTAAAAAAATTGACAAACATGCCAAGCCTAAGTGTCTCAGGAAGCACCTGACAGCAGATGTTAGCAAGGCTAGGGGTTAGTATAAGCCAACAAGTGTCTAGTTCTAGACCTCATGGTTTGGAGTGGCTGAGGGCTGAGCTAGCAGAAACCCTCTCAGGACATGTGTGTCCATGTCTTGTTAGTGACTTTGACACTGAGAAGAACAGAACTGCTCAGGCTCTTGCAATTGCCCCTTCACCACCACACCAGAACAGGCTATTTCAGGTGGGTGGTTGCTGCTGCTGGCTGGGCAGCCAGTGCTTTGTCAGTGTAGATTCCTTCTTTTTTCTGAGTCCTGGCTTGAGGCTTTTGCTGCCCAAAACACTCAGTGTTACTTTGCTGTCTGGCTTTAGCTCTTAATCCACAGCTTTATCTCTGGGATGGACTGTTCACAGGACACATCCGGTCCTTTGTAAATATGGCACATATCTGGGTCACTGTGGTCAGGCAATTCAGCCAAAGCAGTAATTTCCATGTGCTCAAAGAGAGCACATGGAATGTTGCTTCTCTGTATTGCAACTGGTGAAAGAAAGGGACACAGTCTGCCTTTGGCACTGACCGTGCTCCAGCAGCATCTCTACTCCATGTAATAATAACAGTCACCGTGTAAGGGAAGTAAAGAATAGAAGGCTGCAAACCATGTAAGCAAAAGACTAATGGCCTTTTAGGATACCTCCAGGTACTTGCTTTGTGAAGTTACTGAAGAAACATTTTCTAAATGTAAATTGGAATTTTTACTTATCTGTGTTTCAAAGCACAGGCATAAATACAGAAAACTTTGATAGTAAGTTTTGAAGCTAGCCACTTTCAAAAGTGAAGTGTTCTTTGTATGCCATATAAATTACATATTTAAAATGTGTGGGTGTTTGCAACTTGTGACAGCTTAGGCAAGTGTGTAGGAGGCATATTTCAGTGTCTTAAATCTCTCATTTGAAACTTAATAGATTATCTCACGCAGACACTTGTAACATTTCAGTATGGCAGAGAGAACATTACCTTTCAGTTAATGTCCCATCTGCAAATTTCCACCTGATGTTTCTTGCAAGTGAGATGCTTAGTTAAATTCTTGAAATCCCTTCTATTTGATATATAGGGTGGTTATTTCCCATCAAGAACCAGAACTCTCATGTTCAAGATAAGAAAATGACTCATGCTTTTTTTTTCTTCTGATTAAGTCCTCTGTGCTACATTGACAGTGCCCATAAATCTTGGTAGTTCCAACCACCCTGTTCTGGGATGCAGTCAGACACCACAGGGAAATGGAGCATCTCTGAAATGGTTGTTAATAAGGATCTGTTGAATAGAAGAACATGCTTAAAGTTTGAAAGGAGTAGCATGATGAAGAGTAAGATCTATGTATCAGGGTCAGCCTGACTGTACAGAACTTGATCTTATAGCAAGGGAGAGAAAGAGCAATGAAGAATCCATACAGCTTTACTAAACAGGTTAAGAGCAGAGGCCTTAGATTAAGAATATCTGTTAGTTAACCTCTTCTGCCTCCTGTACATTTGATGTATTCCCCCAGCCCTGCAAGATGTTGCTTCCTGCGCTCCCTGAAGAAGTTCCCTTCTAGGACTGTCAGGGTTCTTTCTATCTAGATGCTGTTAAATGGTTCAATTTGATGATCCAAGTACTTGCTGATGGTAAGCATCAGCCTAAACGTGAACAACTGCCTCTTTGCTGTCATTTCGTGCTGTTACTAGGACTGACAGAACTGAAGTATGTGACCACACAGATCTGGTAGGTCTTTTTAAGTGTCCTTCCTAATGACACATTGCTGGTACAAATGAAGTTACAGGCTTGATGTAGAAATTGCTGTGTTGGGTTCTCTGGTCTTTGGCATTACAGAGAAGGTCAAGGTGAGCGACTGCAATGTTCCCCGTTGGTATTGAAACCTGTAAAATTCCTTTTGCCTCATTCTATGGTCAGTGTGGTTTTGAAAGTTGACTGGAAGTTCTTGTTTGTGCTCAGTGGGGTGGGAGGGGTAAAACAAAGCAGGCCACAAGCCGAGTGAAAGACATGTGAGGTTGAGACAGGAACCAGATGGCAAATAAGGAAGCCTGAAAACATGTGATAGAGCAAGGGGAATAAAGGAGAATATGTCTAACTCTTCAAGAAAACATGCTGTGCTGTGTGTTTTTGTTTGCACTGCCTTAGGTTTAGCAGTATCAGTTTATTCCTGGAGCATATAGCATAAGGTGGCCACATGGCTTTTGATGAGAAAAGGAATGGCAGTAGTAATGATTAATGTTCTAACAGGAAAAAGGTCATGAGCTGGAGGATCAAGTTCGAATGATGAATCCACTGACCAGTTGGGAAGGAATGCAACAGACATCTGAATGGATTTGCTGATCCTTACTTAAATTATTTTTTCTCTAAATATATGTTCTGGATTCCACTTTAAAATTTGCATGTAACTTTGAAATGCTAGCTCAAGAAATCGCACCGTTTTCAAAAGTGGTTGGTGAAGGTAGCTTGCATCTGAATTCAGAAAAGATTCAATCGCTTTCAAGCTGAGCTGATACTAATAACTCTCAGTGCTAGTGCTTTCAGACCAAAGACTCTGTTAAGCTGTTAGTCATATTTAATTTTGGGGGCTGTTCTTCAAGGTGTCAAAGTTAGTTTCCAGTTATGTCAGTCCTTAATTAATTACATTGGCATCCTTGGATATGGAAGTACTGAATTAACTTTCTGTGTCACTACCAGTTTCATTATCACCAGTGTGCCCAAATTCATTTTAAGCTGTGACATATAACTCAAGTCATACCAAATTTTATTGTTAGGACATTAAAAATAATTCATTTGGATAGCAAGTGTTGTATTGAAAACGCTTTTTAATGCAGTGATTCTCTTCAAGTTCTTATCTACTCAGAAACATACCTTTAACTGGACATAGAGCATCTTTCTGGCTGTAAGCCATAAAACAGTAATGCTTAGATGTGATTTAGACACCTCTGAACCTCTTTTTAGAGTTTAGTCTCTTCTTAATGGTAAGTGAATTCTTACCTTTAGTGATTGCAATAAAGATTGTAGGAATTGTAATAAATATATAAAATTTCTTAGCAACTTGCACACTGCCATAGGTTCCTATGCTTCACACTGGAGGCAACTGCATGGGTTTGCTTATATTTTCATGCAAATATATATATATGCATGTAAATATTTAAATGTACACACACCTTTACTAGGCTTTAGCTTTTATGGCAGAACGACAAGGCAAATTTCATACAGGGTAAATATGATCTATCCAAAGTGGGAGATGGAAAGCAGGTATTTTATATTAGGCAGTAAACTGATAGTACAGGAAGATCTGAAATTTAGGGAAGATTGTATTGTATTGGGGTCTTTCTTTGTTTTGTTTTTATTTCAAGAAGATACATAGAAGGTTTTTAATGCCTGATTACGGATTAATCTGTAATCTATACATTCACTGAATACTTCAACTGCTGCCTAAATGTCAAGTCTTGGAAAGATTTCAAACATGGAGCAAAATCCAAGGGATTTCTCTGGTATCCAAGATTTATGAGCCTCCAGTAAGGGAAACATCCTGTAGTAAGTTTCTTCTGTGAAATATTAAAATAATATTTTTAATATTAATTTTAGAAGCTAAGTAACCATATCAGAAGATCAAGTTCCAAAACTGCAGACCTGGTTCATGCGCTCTTTATCAAGGTGTAGAATATGCTACTATGAATATTATTTCAGATCCTACATCAGTTAAGATTGTACTTGTTTTAATTCTTTTTTTACCTGAAAGAGAAGGAGCAAAGAGGAAATCTCATGGGTTGTGGAATGTATTAATGAAGGTGGGTCAGGTATCAGCCTATGAGTTCTCACATCTCTGCCTAGTTTGTCCCATCCACCTATGTGTGAGATGTGTCGTGGTGTGTTCTGGTCCAACCGTGCATCACTTGTGCTTGTGAAATGTGTGAAACAGAAAAGGGACCTTGCAGAAATTGTTCCTGACTAGATAGTTAGCATATATTTCTGTGTAAAACTACTTAATTTACAGGGAGCTTTTGCTACTGTGATCCATGTAATTCTCATTTCATAAGGGGATCCATCTGTCACTCTCCCAGCAGTGGAGACCAAGAGAGAGTGCACAAGGCCAGGGATAGTTCGTGCTTCCAGTGGGTGGTTTTTTTTTTTAAGGCACAGAAAAATCTGGGCCCCTGCCATGGCTCTGTGCCAGAAGCAAAATTGCTACTTGAAAAACTACTTTCCTTTTTCTGTTATTTGACCATATCTGTAATTGTAAGAAGCACTTAAGTTTTGTGTATTTTCATTCAAAGGAAGAAGGATAGCAATTAAATGTTTCTATGAGGGAACTGTTGGCTTGGAGCGTATTTTCAGCATGCTGGTCTTCTGAACAAGCAGCCAGAGAATATCCTCTTGCACTTGCTGCTGCAATGGAAAATGGCTACAGGGAACTGGACTGATAAGAGACACGAGCTACATAATTTACAGGTATGTTACTCTAATTCGTGCTGTATCTTACAATGGTGCTTTGGGCTGCAGAAAAGTTTGCCTTTATTGTGTATTTATTTTTGTGTGAATATATATTTGTTATGGAAACTGAGGCTAAGTGTTAGGAGGATTATAGCTAGAAGCTGTATAGGACATGCTTGTATGTAGAGAAGGGGAAGCTGTTTAGAAGAGGTGCTGTGTCTTAGTGTAC
The DNA here is from genome assembly GCA_013397975.1 of Machaerirhynchus nigripectus. Taxonomy (NCBI): domain Eukaryota; kingdom Metazoa; phylum Chordata; class Aves; order Passeriformes; family Dicruridae; genus Machaerirhynchus; species Machaerirhynchus nigripectus. The sequence goes on along the minus strand of VZRQ01008852.1, from coordinate 765,478 downwards.
ATAAAGAATCCAAGTTGTGCAGAATTAATGAGCTTAAGGCTGGCTTGAAATTGGAGGATGTGAGATACATAAATAATGGATGCCACCATCAGTTTGAGGATAACCATTGGTATCAGGGGATAAAGAGTTTTTCAGTTTTCTGAGGTATGGCTTTTAGTCTGTATTTATTAATAGAAGCTATGGTCATGGGGAGTGGGTGAGGTGAGTCTGTGACTTATTAGTCAACTCGGTGATTGCGTAGTTTTCATATGTCTAATCTTAGTAGTAGAAAGAAATAAGTATAGTGAAAGAATGTAATTTTAGGGTTTTTTTCTAATACCTGAACAAATCTAAGAACTTGTTTGAAGATGTGTTTTCTCTTGGCAGACAGTTCATGCATTCTGCAGCAACTCAGGAAGTAGAATAGTGAGAGAAGGGGAGATAAACACACACACGCGCACACACTCACAATCCTGACATTCAGGCCCAGGAATCATGACTGCTTCAACCAGAGCAGATCAGCTGTGTTTATGAATAGAGCCACATCCTGCAGATGAACAACAGGAGTCCTGTATTTCTAAACTCCTGATTTTTTGGGGGAGTTTGATATTAAATTTTGCCTTACACTTGGGGGTTAGAAAGTCCACAGAACTTAAATTCCTTTTAACTAAACATAAGAAAACATAGGGCTTTACAGATATATAAAACCCGTTTATAAAAGGCTCGCTTGTGTACTGAACCCTGACCTCCAGATGCCTCACAGTCCTAACAAACACAGTTATTTCTGGGTATGCTTTGTTGTCACAAACTTTATTTCTCCTTCCTTGCTGGAGCTCAGAGGTGAGTTCTGCAAAGACTGTAATCCATACGTTAGAGACAGTAGTGCTGATAGGTTTCTATAAGGACAGAAAATACTGATAGATACCTAGATATAGATCTTCCCAGCTTTGATATTGCATGTGAATATCAGAGGATCCAAAAGATTTTGAGAATTCAAAAAACGTTAGGTGAATGAAGAAAAACATTCATACACTTGTGTTACTTTAACTTCAGTTAAAACCGAATGAAACGTCTGCTGTTTAAAGCAAACCACGCCACAGTGTGGAGCAGCAGTGCCTCCACTGGAAGCTCTCCCTGGTAGAGCGCTCGGTGTTCGGTGAGTGAACGCTCCGCTAATGGCCCGTGTCAGGGGCCAGCCTGCTTGCCAGGTACTTGTTCACCCGAGAACTCCAGGTCACCTCTCTGCCACGCATAAACAGGGAGCAAAATCTTTGCTGTTGGGGTACCACACCCCTCAGAACGATTTGCCTGGATGTTTTTGTAAGAACGGAAGCACGTTTAAATGGGGCAGGTATTGTGCTCCAGGCTACATTGTGCACTGCATTTGAGCAGCACCCCACAAATTAACCCAGCACCAGCAGCAAAGCACTATGAGCTGTGGCAGAAGCACATGGTTGCATCCAGAAGGGTCCCTGTGCCAGCCTCACCTCCTGAATGTCTTTGAGGCTGAGCTTTTTGAGTATGAGGTTGTTTATATTAATGGCTGAATTAAAACGTAAATTCTAGTTTGGCTGAATAATTTTTAGGAGAAACCCACAGGAGTTAAGATGGGCAGACCTGCAAGGGAATCAAAAGTTAGATTCCCCAGATCAAGGATAGCAAAGGGAAAGTGGGGATGGCTTTCTTAAGCCTTCAGTCAGGCAGGGTGCTCTCCTGGCCATGACAGACACAAAATTTCTCATCTTGCATGATGCACAACATTAAGACAGTAAATGTGATTTGCTGAGTAGCTGCCACCAGGCATGATACTGGGTGCTAGTCTCCACTGCAGTTATTATTCAAGTGCCATTCTAATTAACTGGATTTTATCTGAGTTAGCGAACGGTTTGAGGTTAAAACCATACTTTTTTGGGAATAGACAAAGCCTTTTTTTATTTTTCTTTAATTTCACATCTATTTTGGTGAAGCTCCCAAAACTCACCAGAGGATAGCGAATGCTTGTGGAGTGAAAACAAGTTAGAGTGCTCTTGCTCTTGCATCGACATTTCAGTTCATCGCTGAGATAAACATCACAAAGCCAGTTAAGTAGGAGGGAGTCAGGACAAGGAAGAGCGACGAGGACTTGGGGCAGAAGGGACTAACAGTTTTCCAGCAAGTATTTTGAATGTAATAGGATCTTACTGCCCTGCCATGAAATACAACCATTGTGTTGTCAAGAAAGTAGGACCGGAGGGAAAATAAAGCTGAGCCTCAGCCAGCAGAAACGATGTAGTACAAACAGGCTGGGAAGCCAGGTTTGTGGTTACACAGGGACTGTAAACCCTTGAACTAGCCAAACGGAATAGCTTTCAGTCACACTACAATGTGATTACAGGTTATTCAGCACTAATCTCTTGTTAACAAAAGTAGAATTCAGATGCAGGCTTATCAGATGTTCTCTGTTTATACTTTGTACTCCCAAGGCTTTTGGAGAAGGCATTATATACCTCAAAATCTTAGGAATAAGTAATCCAAAGCAGAAGAAATAAAAATGTGATGCTGTTACCAGGAAATTTAAAAAGAAGGCTTTAAATAAAGGAGAGTCTTTCTCTAATCACCTTGAACTTCAATCTCATTTCCGAGTGGATTAGTGTAATATTAATATGGCTGCCAGAACAGTAATTATGGAAATTCAGAGCACTGTCTGCAGCACATCGATGTGGTTCTAAATTTCTGAAGGTAGAATGATAGTATCTCCTGTAAGAAGTAAAAGATCTCTACCAAAACAATATGCCTACCGGACAGACTTTAATGTCACAAAAATTGAGTTTTTCCTCTTAAAAACAATATGCCCAGAGAATTTTGACACATACCTGTGTTACCTTCACATAAAATCCATAGAGTATGCAATTATTTGCCTTCCCCCTCCCACCCCATGCAAAGGCTTTGACCTTACTAAGATTAAGCTATAGTTTCTGCTTTGCAAGTTCAGAATCACTTACCTAAAAGATCTTGCTCCTGCAGTACTAGAACAAATGCCAGTGCCCAAAGGAGAAGCATGGTTTCAGCCTGTCTGGGCTCTGCCGTAGTTGTGCTGGAGAGCCCCGCAGCCTCCCTCCCTCCCCGCCTTCCTATCGACTCCTCGTCCAGCCCTTCGTGCTGAGGTTTAGCCAGAGTTAGGCGGAAATATGCCCAGGCTGAGCCAAGATTCTTAAGCTGTTCTCTTCTGCTTCCCTCCTTTTAAAAAACACCCTTCCAGCTCCATGCACAGCCCAGCAATCCAAGCAAGCTGGAAGTGGCCCAGGCTTCCCAAAGTTATTTTTTTTATGCTTGTATTTATTTACACAGACTACAATGGAATGCGATGAAAAGCTTTGGGTCCTGTAAATACAGCAAGTGGGGCAAGGAAAGGAAGGGTAAAAGGAGGAAGGGGTGCTGGATGTTTCTTTCCCTGTAGAATTTCATCTGGTGCAGGCAAGGCAGGAGTGTTGGAAAACACAGTATCTTTAGACCTTGTGAGCTTATAGGGCTTTTACCATTATATGCTTTTTATGAAGAGCGCAGAAACATCTTTCTTGGGCAGTGCAATGTGTGGCAGTGTTGTGGGAGGTGACAACTGTCTGTGGTGCTTTATGTTTGGAAAGCATCATAGGATCTCCTGAGGAGCCATCTGAGCTTTTCTCAGTTTGGCAGGCTTTTAAAATTGGTTGGGCTTTGTAACATCACATGCAAAAATAGCACTACTCATGGTAGCCTGGCAACGTGTGTGATTTTTAGCAGGATCTTGGTTGAACATTGTCTTGCAGGTTCCTCGGTGTTGACTGGATAAGCATCAGTCTTTGACCCCTCTAAGATGGTGTTTGAAGACTTAGGGTATCTCCTTCCTGGTATTGTTCCTCATATTCATTTGAGTTATCTTTGTTCTAACTACTGCAAGAAAAGTGAGGGGCCACAAAGGCATCCTACTTAATCCTAAAGGCTGTTGTCAAGGATAGACAGTGTTTTAACCACTGAAAATAAACCCCTGCAAACCAGAACAGATTTCCTCGGTCTTTACAACCTCCTTAGCAGTCAAAAAATCAAGTTATTTTAATATCTGCAAATGATCCTGTAGGGATGCTATCTTAGAGCTCAAAGTAGAATCATCCTCAGTGACTTCCATAGCAGGTTAGGTTATAAGTTCAGTATCAAGGCAAAATAGCCTCAGTAACAGAGATTCTGTGACTGGAATTTAGCTGGTAACTTTGATGAGGCATAGAACAACTTGAGTGTTTATTAAGCCCTCAGGGTTGGTTTGAATAAGTTAACATTTTTATGAAACAAAAATTAAATTAGCTATGAAAATTGGAGTGGCGGTGTTTTTCTGGATGTTTTGGCTTGAATCACTATGTAGCATACTACAATTCTTACAAATTCTTGTTTTGAGAATAGATTTGATTATGCCTGCTGAAAACTTAACATAAATCTTAATTTTGTTACAAACAGGTCTTGAGAGGGGAGCTGCAAAAGGCAACAGTGAGTCTACCCCCAGTTTTAGCCTGTCTTTCAGTATGAGATGCTGATGTGGTAGGCTGTGATTTTTGAAGTGAGACATTATCTATGTGTTGTCTGTGCTTTGAAGAGAGGGGACTAGGGAGCAGAAGAAGAATATTTATGAATGGTTGGCTGCTGTTTTCTGAAAGTGTTTTTCATTTGCCTCTGTCCTTTTTTAAGCAGAATCACCCAATGCATTCTCTGTATTACAAAGAGAGCCTGTTCATGGATGATTTGTGCAAGCTCTCTCTGCCATCATCCTCTGTGCCACACACTAAAAAGCAATGAACATTGATTCAAACAGTTTTCCCTTCAACACACTGTAAAAAATACGTCAATTTCCATTCCAGACCACCTTTGCTGAGGCCATTCACCCCCTTTACAGCACATTTCCTTGAGCTTCCTTCTGAATTGCTCTCAGGCTCCTGGAACAATTCAGTCCCTCTAAGGCACTTGCTGCATATTTTTGCATACTGTGTTATGTTTGACTATAGTGAGGTGCTGGTCTGATAGCCATGGAGAACTAAACAAAATAGTGTGGGTTTTCTCTAGTATTATCCTCCAGGGGTTGCTTCTGTAATCAGAGAGAAGTTTTTTCCACTGCAGGGAATGCAGCCAGAAGGAATATTTCAGCCAAGTGGGATTCTGCTTTTCAGTAGGACTACCTGTCCTGAGATTTTTGGTCATCTTGATTAATTACCTCAGATTACATTTGTTATTCATAAATACTCAGAAGGAAGTTGCAAGGTAACTTAACTAGCAACAAAAGTACAAAAAATCCGGTGGTGTGACAATACCCATTAAATTGTAAAGTAGATTTTTCTGAAGACAGAAATTTGAGAGCAGAAGAAAAAATATGATGCAAACATATTTGTGTTCTGAAAAGTTACTCAGTAACTGATTACCATCAGAGAAAGCATGCTTTAGCACATTCATCTGGGAAATGGCCATATATGAGAACACAATGAGATCATATGAATATAGGTTTGCACGAAATCCAGCTGTTGAGATGTTCCCAAGATACCAGCGGCCAAAAAAAGCATACCAGTGTACAGGGATGTGAATTTATGCCAGCAGGCAGTTTGGTGAAAGGGAGAGCAAACATAAGGAGTAAGCCTATTTTGGGAGGTGCTTTTTTTTGTTTGTTTTGGTACAGTCTTTCTATATCTCTTTCTTGTACTAGTTAAATGCTTGGCAAAAGCAATAAATAACTGCACAGTGATCCCACGGAGTGCATAGCGAGCAGTGGACTAAGTAAAGGGTATGTGTCAGCAAAGGGCATATGTGCCATGTGAAAAAATCACATTGTTACTGGGCATGAAATCCTGCAGCATGGGCTGACAAAGGATACAGCTGAGCAAACACTTGGGGAAAATTTTAAGGACTTTATGTGAGACAGAGAAAATTAAGTGGAGATTACTCCAGGAGACAAAAATATGGTAGAAAACCAATCCTTATATGGAGAGGATTACCCTGAAGAGAAGGAAATGAAAGAGTATAATCTCCATCCTGGATTTAACACTGATGGATGATGAAATCTGTGCAAGTTTGGTGTGGTCTGCCTACGTGCCCCTGAGAGAAGATTTGTCTTCATTAGAGACTGTGGAGGTACCTTAGGCTCTCATCACAGGCTTAACTTCCGTCAGCTGCTCAAGACCAGTTGTTCTTGCTACTTAGAGGCTGTTGAATACCTAATGTAAACTGAGACTTGTGTTGTGAGCTGTTTGGAAGAGGTCAATTATTTTCACACTCTTAATTCATTCCGTTTCTGACTGCTGGGTTGGAACAGTTGCTGAAGAGTTGCAGAAGCAGAATTTTATTACCTGGAAAGGCTGACTTGAGCAGAGCAGGTATGCAGCTTTTGGGCTGCTTCTCAGGGAAGCAGAATTTTGCTCTGCAGCAGTACTTCTCTTTGGTGGACAGATGAAGGGCCTCTTGCAGTGATGATTTCAGTAGAATGAAGTAGACATTGCCATTTAAAGCTTTTGATAGTAGTAGTTGTTAGCACCATAGCCCTGGCAGTCTCCACAGAGCCTCCATGCCTCTGTGGCATGGGGCAGCCTCTGCTGGAGTTACAGGTGTATGGCTGCAGCCTTCAATGCGTGAATACCTTCGTGTTCTGTGCCAGTGCAGGCCCCTCTCTGCTCTGTTGTATTTCGACTTGTACTTGTGTTTATTACCTCAATTTGCGGGGGACAGCAAAACGTGTCAAGTACTCCTGCTGTTTTCATAAAGGCATAGTCTTCTATGCCATTAAAAAACCCGTATCACACGGTTCATAGTGTGAAGCCCTGTGAAGATCAGCTCTGTCCTGCCCTCCCTGGAGAAGTTAACAAGCGTATGTGTCCTGGGGCAGACAGCTCTGACCCAGCCTTCGTCAAAACAATACATTTTGTGCTACGCCTAAAGCCAGCAGTGAGTCAGCTACAGGAATTGACTCTCTGGTGTCATCTTGGTGCCAGCACACTAGGCTGGATTCTTTCTGCCAGCATTAGGTAAGCATCTGATGGCTTCAGGCTGTTTTCAGTCTGTGGCTTCAGCTTCCTGAGCAATTATCTGCAAGGAAACTGAATCAGAAAACTGAAGGAAAAGGTGGGTCATGTGGAATATTAATGAATTATGTTGTTTGTTTTCTATTTTTAACTAGTTGGTAAGTCCTTTCATCTGACAGATTTCAGGCATTTCATGAAGCCTGGCCGTGCCCCAGGAACCCTATGAAACATGATATGCAGTGTGTCCACCCATTTTAGTGAAAAGAAACTTTTGTCTTTAGAAAATTGGATTAACTATATTCCCAGCTAAATTAGTAATTCAGGAACAGGGTCTTGACTCCGAGTTTTGTATTGCACACATGGTGATCTGATATTTGCTATATTTTCTATTGCAGAAGGTTGTGGCCCTTTGCTGTTGTAACTTTACATCCACCCATTTGCGTCACATAAAAATGGGAAATAGATCTGTGAGTCTGTGGTGGATGATATTCAGGGGAAATAATACTCATGGGGGAAGCACTTGATTATTCCCAAATTAGAATTACTCAGCTAGTGCCTTTAGCAGATCGGTATTGCAAACCACGCCAATTAAATGAGATAATTACTTGAAACTGAAGCCACAATTTCATTCCATGAAGGAGCTGCTGATATCTGAGAAGCTATTCATGTGTTGAGTAGCACCTTGCTGAACAGGAATCACGACAAACAGCAGTATAGCAAAGGTCTGTTACTTAAAGCTGTGTACCTTTCTCCATTAGGGAATGCATCAGCCATGTATGTGAAGCCTTTCAATATAGGTAATATTTGCTGTGTGAGTGGAGATACCTAACAAAACAGAGAGAAACAGCTGGAATTAAATCCCATTTTTGTTTGCTAGTCAGCCTAGTCTCCTTTCCTCTTAATTACCACAAGGTCATGGAGACGTGCAAGGGGAAGAATGACTTGCCAGAGAGAGAAGCCAAGCTAATCACTCCACTGCCATTTCTCTGAAAATTCACAGTATATGTATAATTTTAAAGCCAATGCAGTAAAAACCCCTGGTTAAAATTCCTTTTAAAATACGTGTGTGAGTGAATATACAATACTGCAGCAGGATCGTAGTAGTTCCTTTGTTATTACAGATCCCTTACATCTTTAGCTGCAATTTTTCTTCAAACATGCTTCAAATACATGTTTCCAGGCAGAGAGTGAACAAGAATGTGTATGAATTTTTTTCATCCTGCTGCCTTGGTTGTTAATCACATGATGGATCCTGTCCAACAAGATTCCCCAGCAGTACAGCTAGTTATTACTGCATGGTACTGGCTTCTCACTTCTTTAATTCCAGATGCAAAACTGCATTAAAAGACAACTCAAATACTTTCATAATGCCACTACTTAATAGGAGAATTGTGGTAGCTGCCATAGGGACGTAGTGTAGCCATAAGAAGGAAGAGAAATGCCTATGCAAAAGTTTCTATTAAAAGTTGATCCAAGGCGTGAAAACCTTGTGAGCATATGAACGGATTAGCACAAATTAACAGATTAGTACACTCCACAAACTCTGGAGGCAGGACATTAACTCCAGTTGTTAGAAAACAGATGTGAACTCGACTATTGTCCTCCACCCCTTTTAAAATTTGTTTTTCCTAATGAGTTCAGTAAAGTGCAATCAGTTCCATATGTGTTTAGGAGCGAGGCTAATGGTGCCTACACTTGCTATCTGTTTTCTGTATCTGCATGCATAGTTTAATTGGTGTTAAGGAGGAAAGAAGTAGGAGCAAGAATTATCACCTGAAGCAGCATCCGTGTAGGAAATCAGGATAGCATCCATGTCAGAGTTTCCAATGTCAGATTTTACGACATCCTTCCTTGCCTTAAGAGACCAGTTGGCTCAGAGTAAGTTAAAAGATCTGTTATAATAGTCTGTCCAGCTGCAGTAAAATGCTTTAGATTATCTGTCCCAACTGTTCTTTAATTCAGACCCACCACTGGAACTCTTTGTAAGAATAACAGAAATATTATGTCTTAATGCAGATATTAATCTATGTCATTCTGTATTTTTACTTCTATAAGTGCTACCTGTTTTTATCCTCTTGAATTTTTTTCAAGTGGATAAAACTTGAAGAACTTTTTGCCCCCTACACCGTAATGAAGGGATCACTTTCACAGTGGTGACTATCTAACGTCTCTTCTCATTAACACTGAGGAAAGAGGAAATAGAAGATTAGAGGATAAAAAAGTCGAAGGGAAATGAAGAGCTCATTGCATGTGTTCGAGGAATAAGAAGCATCAGAGGTGAGGACAGGAGTCAATTGAATCATCAGGATGCTATAAATAATTATGAAGTAATCTCATTATCATTAAGAAAGTGAATTAGGAGAAGCTAATGGGGCAAAAGCCTACGGTTTGAATTTAGAAGAAATTACAGCAGTCCAGGGTGCACAGTGTTCTGCTGGGACCACTGGGAGGGACTTGATTGCACAGCTTTGATGGAATTGTTGGCAGGAGAGTGTGGGAGCAGGTGGAGGCGAGGCGAGATGGGGGGAGCAGCCCAGCAGAAGGGCAGGGGAAGGGGCGTGGGGAGCGGGAGACGAATATGTGTGAATGGCCCCTGGCAGCTGGGGAGCTGCCTCACAGGTGGCGCTGAGGTAACCTATTTCTGGCCACCAGGTTACCCCAGGGGCCGCTTCGTCTCCTGCCCCATCTCTGGCTCAGGCGGCTTCTTCGTTTTCCTTCTCCCGCAATAGCTCTGGGCACAGCCCAGGTGAGCTGATCTCCAGCACAGCGTGAACTGCAACCGAGAGTTCAGCGTTTTAATTAGACACAGCGGGAGGGGAGGGAAGAGGATTTGGATCAATGAGTGTCTCCGACACAGTAACAGCCCCCGACTGTTACGTACTTGACCTTGAGCGTGCTTAGGCTGGTGGGAAGCAGAGTTCAGTCGGTGCTGACTCCGAGGGGGCTGGTGTGTGGCACCCCGGCAAAGCATTGATCTGCGCGCAGCAGAAACCTCCATCTGTTCACTGCTGCTGGGTATCTAAGCAGGGCCGTGTCAGACATCTTCGAAAGCTTTTAAAGTCTCTGAAAGCATCGTGTGGTAGTTACCTATCGGCTGTGGCAGATCAGAATCCCCTGGGGAGTTCAGTCTGGTAAAAAACCCCAGAACTAATGGTGTTTCAGCTCAGGTTCGCTTTCCGTTTGAATGCCTGGTGATCTCCATTAGTGAGAAAAAATTATTGCAGTAGCAGTTTGAAATTATACAGTGACATTGTGATGTTCTAAGGTGTCTGGAAAAGCAGATAACAGTTGTTGTTCTCTGCATAGACAATCAAATGTGGATTTTCGGTGATTCCCTGTGTGGGCTTCAGCCGATGCACTTCCACTCTGTGTGAACATGAGTGCGTGACCAGCGCTTTAGACCCAGATGGGCAAAAGCCCTGGAGTCAGGGATAACATAAGGGATCTCATGTTATTCAAAGATAACTGGATACGGTCTTTGTTCATTGATGTTATTTTGTGAGGTGGCTTAGAATAGACAGCTGGGAAAGTACTGGGTACTTTCATGCATCTGCAATGCTAATCTGCTGCCTCTGCATGTATTAATAATGTTACCCTACCACTTGAAACTGAGATAAGCAGGATGTTACAGTTAATATCCCAAATAGCAGCGCAAAATATTTTGCTGGTTCTTATCAGTTATTTCGTCTCAGTAGGAGAGAACCTGCTTTTTTTGTAACAGCAAGGCACAAGCTTTGTGCTGGAGTTCCCAGTTTTTCCTCATCTAATACTGTTGGTTCAGCATCTTAGTATTAGACCTCTTATCAATATAGATACCATTTTGAGGAGATAATTTTTGGACTCTAATGTAAACTTTTACTCTTTGTATTGAGAAATATCTCATCCTTTCTGCAAAGTGTTTACATTAAACAGATACAATCTGTCCCACATAAACAGATACAGTCTGTCCCATAACTTTAGACAAAGCACATCCAGGCTTCCCTGTTGCCTCTTGCTACAGCAAATGTGTTCTTTGAATTGATGCCTGCCCTTTCTTTCAGACTCTGTGAAATACAGCTTGAGGAAGCTAAATCTGTTTCCACTGATTTCAATATACCTTGTCAGCCTTTTCTGAGCTCCCTAAAGATAACAAATGGGAATGTGACATTTTACTCCCATGGGTCAGCTGCTGACAAATATAAAGAAAAATATAAACACTGGGGGTTGAAACTCTGATCTGCCCTATGAATAGTGATTTATGAAGAATCTGAGATGGGAGTTAAATTAGTATCTTTAATTAGAAGGAAATGGGAAGCTTTTTGGTGCCTACTTTTTTTTTTCTTCTTTTTTTTTTTTTTTTAGTTGCCAATTCCTTATGAGTTGTCTGTATTTCTTTATCCGTACTGATTATCACAGTGGTTTACCACCACATTTGCATCAATATGCTGCATAATCCTCAATTATCATTTTGGTTTTCAGAGTTCCTATTCTCTGAGAAACTTTTATTGTTTTTCTTGGCTTAACTGCAGACTGTCTCCACCCTCTTCTGCAAGTGATCAAATTCTGAAAAGAATTCTCTGCTTTGGGTAGACTATCACTTCCCACCCATGCTGCTCTCAGTGGGATTGGAAATGTTATTAATTTTATTTAGTGTTGGGAAAAGCTTGGCTAACCCTTCAAAACAATCTTTCAAGTCCTGTAATTCAATAAAATCCTTATTTACAATGGCCATAGCTATTTTTCTCAGTGCTGTCCAAACTGAGTTCTCTCTGGTTACAAGAGAATGAAGCATTGTTTTCCGTTCTGACAGCAAAATGGTTCTATTTGATTTTTCAGTTCAGGAAAAGTGCAGCATAACCTTGTTTAAAAGGTTTTCTAGAAAAAGAAGCAACTGTTCCTCCCCACATTATGCTATTTTTAATGGGTTTTGCACCAGGGACTGAGAGAGGAAGGCTGGCAGTTTCATACGACCTGATGAGTGTAAAACTGTTTTTCTGAGACTTGGATGTTCCAATTCTCTCCAGTCCTGATCACTGCTTTTTTTTTTATACATATGAGCACTGAATTTCAGTTCTGTCGGTTCATGAAAGTGTGCGGTTTATTTCTTTCTTTGGACTCAAAATTATCTAAGTACAAGATAATATTTTATTATGGTATGGATATATGAATAAAACCACTTCCCAATAACTACCATTTCAGATGTATACAGTGCCTCTGACTGAGGCTGGTTTTACTGAGGTCTCAATTAGCCAAAAGCTGTGCAGATATGAACGATGACTTCCTTGCACAAACACACCAAGTGCAAGTGATGGCGGTATGGAAGTTGTAAATGAAACCTTTGGAAAGCTATACAGCACTGAGGCATTGGCTTCCTTCCCTTAGGACCTACCAAAGAACAGTGGGAAGAAAGTAAGAAACCCTAGATTGGAAAAGAAATGTCATCTGGGATGATCTGTAACTTAGTGTTGTCCTTGACAGTTTCATGGTATATGTGCTAGATGCCACTTGACACTACCAGCAATGCAATTATATCTTACTTATCCTTTCCTCCCACCCATGTAAAAGAAAAAAGTCAAAGCTGAAAGGTAGTCTTTCCTTCCTGTGGTAATTGTGGTGCTCCTTAAAGCACTGTGAACAGGTTTGGAAGTGGCAAGGGCTTTGAAAGAATGTTTGACATGAGCCAAAATCTGCAGCAGAGATTTCGAAAGATTCTTTTCCTATAGTGGGCTGCTTGTTTGGGGGTGTTTTACAAGGACAGCAATTCAGTGCTTCGTGTACTTCTGTCCTGCAACAGCTTGGTGAATTTTTTTCCAGCTTATTGACCAAATGGCCCCAGAAGTTCTTTTATTCATTCAGCATGGTCTGCAAGTGTCAATCACAGATCAGAACCTTGTTTGTGAGGAACTGAATTCATGTCAAAACTTGAGCACATTGGTGTGGTCTCTCAGACACCTGAAAGGCAGGAACTGCCATTTTCATTGCTTCAAAGTTCCATTTGCTGCCCACCCTTGCAGTTCAGATGTGTTGTGAACAAAGCAGTGACTCCACTTGCCTTCTCTCTGCGCTTCAAGGCACCAGTGAAGTTGGCCTGAACATAGCTTGGCTGCAAGTGCTGGCAGCAGCCGAGTGCATTTTGTCTCATCACTCCTGGCAGCAGTGTGCTGCTGGGCTGTGGCCACTTGCAGCACATGGCACCACCAAAACCTGCACATCTACCACCTGGAAAGGGAAGAATAAAAGGGGTTTGTGTGTGAGAAACTGGAAAAAATGGTGAATCTGGAGCTTCATCAGTACTGATGAAGTCAAGAGAACACAGGCCTGCCTGCCACAGCAGCATAGGGAAGGCTCCACCAGTGCAGCTCAGACTTTCCCAGAGATCCCAGAAGACCATTTGATCATTTATTGTGACTCTCCCATATAAATCAGATTATAGTATTTCTCATGATATCCTGTGGAGAGAGTTAGGTCACAGCTTGGGTCAGATTTTGTGATGTGTCTGTTCTCTATCCTGGAGATTAAGATTTTGTATGCTCTCAGGAGAAAGCAGAGAGTACTTAGGGACAACTTATATGTGGAAATGGACACCTGGTCCATCTCCAAGCAGCCTGGAGACTGCACTCCATCAGGAATATATCCTAGAGGATAGGTACCACAGAAGGACCCCTTCCCCATCACCACTGCACAGCCACTCTGCATCTGTGACTCTGCCTTTGCTAGTGCTCTCTTAGGGCAAAGAAAGACAGATTTAGATGGAGTTTATATATATACACACATGTATATTTATATATAGATATATAAACCTCTCTATATAAATAGATATAACAATTATCTTTCTATACAGCAATAGGTCTCTTTTGTTACAGTCTTTCCCCTAGATGGTCTTTTCTTTCCTTTGTGATCTAGGTACCTGTATTTTTCTGCTACAGGGACTTGTGCCAAGAGAAGATCTGAACGAATAGAGCTGTCTCCTCTGTGCCTCAGTCAGGAGGACCCATGTCCCTTGGTGCTGCCTTAAGGGATCCCTGCAGAGACTCAACCACCCCAAACCGGCATCCCTTTCCTGCTGCTCTGCCTACCAAAGTCCTGCTGCTCAGTCATGGGCCCTGCAGCAGGTTGGGATCATGCTCCACAGCTAAGCAGTAAGTAACTAAAGCTTTAAGTGTCCTGCTAACAGGTGTCACACAAGCATAATCCAGGCCCTGACTCAAATTGACAAGGACAGGTTGGGCTCTGAAATAATCTCTTTAAATAGCGGCAGCCATCTCTTTCAAAGGCACATCCCCCCCAGCCAGCGCTGAGAGCTGTTTACAGCACATTGCCTGCTATTTCCCACCCAGGCAGTGCAGGGCTGACACTTCTCACAGGCAAGTGTGTCCCCTGCCAGCCGTCTCCCAGCTTTGCTTTGCACGAGGAATTACAATGAATTTTGCAGCGCAGTTTATCTACTTCAGGGTGTTAAAAAACAGGAGTCCCCGGGAATACTACAGGGAAGATGAAGACTACGACCCTTTCTGGCAAAGGTTGGAGAATATTGCTGTCTGACTTAGAGCTAGAGCGCTCCTTTATCCCCCTCAGGGGTCATGGTCAGCCCTCGGGGTCCACCCAGGGCCAGGCCCACGGACATGATATTCCCTGGACCCCTCCTGCCTCCTTATGGTGTTGTAGTTGGAGTTTTGCTTCGCCTCGTTGTTTATTTAGTCGCTGTGCTGCATAGGTAATGCTTTCTTTTTCCTTTCCTTACTTTCTTAAAAAAATCAAACAAAAAAACCCAGGAAATTGTTTTTATCTTTCCATAATCTCACAGCGTTCTGTGGGTATGAGTTGCTCTTGGAGTTATCCACTAGAAGAACTGGAGATTTGAATATTTCTAGGCTGTGGAGTTCAGCTGTTTTTATTTCTTCATGAGCACAGTATCAGAAATAACCCTGGACAGGCCAATGGACTGCTGAAAATTTATCCTGGGATAGTACGTCTCAGATCCTGTTATTACAGTTCTGTGGTTGGCTTTGTTATGGTGCTTATGGTGATCTTAAATTCCTGTTTTCAGGCTTGGATGGGGCAGATGGAATTTAAGAGTCATCTAGTGCCCTTGTGTAGCATGAGCTGAGGCTGTGCACACACGTGGAATAGTGGTGTTGTGCAACCTCATTCTTAACCTTTTCCATAGTTTGTTTCTCCCTCAGTTTAATTATCTGGACACCACTAACAAGATCACGCTCTGGTTTTGCCAGATGTGGTACAAACAAGGGACAATTCTCATTTTCTGCATCTCCTTGTTGCAGATGTTGCTAACATTTAAAACATAATTTTTTTCAGTGGGCCTGATGCTGTTAATAAAGGGGAAGACAAGGTTGCCAGCTCTGCACTGCAAAAACGGCTTGCCCAAAGTCACCCGTGATATGACCTGTTCTGCAGTGCACTGTGAGTCTCCTTTCAGCACAGGGCCACTCTTTCCTCTAGTTTGAATTATGCTATTTGTTCCTAATTACAAGTGAATCATGGAGATGTGTTAGTCACCAGAAAACCTCTAGACTCAGAATACATTAAACATAGGAAAAAGTTTAATTGCTTGAAGAGTTTTAGCTGCAAAACTGCGTGCAGTGTTGGATAGCGATCATTTGACATTCACAGCTATGAATGTCTTGTAAGAACTTTTGAGAGGGATGTGTCTGTTTGAGGGACAGTTGTTTACCTCTGCTTCAACACTTCCTTGACGGGTAGCCTTGTGAATTCTTCTTGCTTTCAGATTGCTTTTTCTAGTGTTATCTATTTAGCAGCTGCCACCCAGTTGCCATCGCCAGCAGTAAGCAATGACGTGTGCATAGTGTGTAGAGAAGAACGGCAGTAGATTATGACTACAGATGAAGGCAGATATAATGCTAGGCTCAGGCGCCGGTAAATCTGATTTACTAAAAGTAAGGAGAGATTTTATCAGAGGTGATAATACAGCTTGGTTGTTTCCTGCACGAGCCCGAGCTTTCTTTGTGCGTGTTGCTGGTGCAGGGGCACACGGGTTTGTCAGACCTGTATATGGTGAGCAGAGTTATAAAAGCCTGCTCAGTCTCAAGGCTTGGTTATTATGTACCTATCTGTGCTGGATGGTCACAGTGCTTATACTTTTGTCATACAGGCTTGTTACTAAGCCCTGATCTGTTTGTCTTTAAGACACTCTGATAAATAGCCCTGCGGAAGTCTTAGGCAAGTCACTGGATCTGTCTGTGTCCCAGTTTCTATCAATAAAGTTGAGCTAATATTTACTGAACTCGTCTTTCTGTTTAGGGGAAGGTGTTGGTGATTCCTATGTGATTTTGGAAGAATCACTTTGCATAGGGTTTAGGTATATAAATGCCAGACATGCATTTTATAATTCCGTCCTGTATGTGCCACTAGTTGGAGTGATACAGTCTTGAATGGGTGTTTCTAAGTACTAGTATTACACAAAATACTGATAATCCAAGACAGTGATATTGGAGTGCACTATTGTCTTTGATCTGGTTTAAATTTATTGTCAAAGAGAGATCTAGTGTGCTCCTTCCCCATGCCCGCAGGAGTTTACTTGTCACCCTGTAGTGGTGTGCAGGGCACTCAGGCACTATACAGGGGAATTCCTGGCAGTGAAGATGACATCCGTTACGATGCTTCTTGACACTTTTATCTCAGCAAGCCTCTATTTTTCTACCATTTGTCTTTCATAAAGTCACACTTGCACAAGTTGCTGAGATGCTTTAAAGAAATGCTTCTATTTCAGTATTTGGATGTATTTGGGGATGGGTAAAAAGGTAGAAGAGGAGTTGAGATGGAACAGGAATGTTTAGGAGCTATTAAGAAAGGGGATTGCAAGAAACGAGGAAAGTATCAGAGGAGTCTGGGAGGCTCAGGCATCGAGAAGGTCAGAGGAGACAGTGCTGTGACATGGAGTTAGAAGGATTAATGGAGCTGGAGAGGTTCTGGGTAAAAGGGATTTGGATGAGGGAAAGGGCCCACTCTGTCATATCCTGGGACTGCCTCTTTCTCACTCCTGTAACTGGAAATCCCAGCCCCAGTCACATTGCAGTCATAAGCTGAGCAGACTGCTACCTGCAGCAGGCTGCTCCCCCTGCCTTGCCCCCTGTACATGATCCATCTCTGCTCAACACTTCGAGGAAAGAGGCAGGAGTGACTTTAAAGGGGTCACCTTTTGCTTGAGTAAGTATTCTGAAATTGCAGGCGTAAGATCTGAGCCCAGTTACCTGAAAGCAGATGACAAATATGTCTAAAACTGGATCTTACCAATGTCTCTTGGTCAGTGTATTCCAGGAAGGTCTTCAGGGAGCCTGAAGATGATGGCAGCATATAAGGCAGGGTATAAGCTTAAGAAATATTTTAAAAAAGGACAAAATTAATAATCCAGGTGTAGAGAACATGTGCATATGAGTTTGAAGTGGAATTCAAGCTTAACATTTTCAGCCTGCTTAGCCCAAGCCGGGCGTTGGAGTTGGAACTTCTTGTCATGGCACAGTCTATAATGATGCTAAAGTATTCTACAGAACTTGTGCCATACTGTTGTTGTCCACAAAAATCAGATTCCTTACCTGGTGTGCAACAAGCCAATAATTACACCCTGAGAGAGCCATTCATTATGCTTAAGAGTTGCACAAGCCTGTGTGCTCTGTGGATTCCACAAATCACGCACACCAACTATCAACGGTTTTTACTATCTATACATTTTAACAAACAAAGGAATCAGCTTTCATTTGCTACAAGTTCCCTATTAATTAGTATTCCATCTTCTATTGGTTAATGATTCTCTTGTTTCTCATGCTAATTAGTCCTCAGTGCTCAGTCTTTCTGTTCTTTTGAGTCAGGTTTCTTGGGTTGGTGGTCGGGATCTGCCCCTGCCAGAATCACCTTTTACCCGGTCGGAGCTGATTTCAGCACAGCTGCTGAGTTGGCTTTGTTAGTTTTTTTCTTTACCTTGGGAATTCTGCCAAATGTCCTTGGGGCCCATAAATTCTGCATTTTTTGTGTCCACTATCAGTGGTACATCCTTCTCCCTAGGCTTTGTTAACCTCCTCTGAGGTCCGAGATCACTGAAGCATGTCAAGCCCTAAACGTTACCAAGGCAATTCTACCAACAAGTTGTTTGCTCTTCTAGCACATGGACATCACTTAGAGCTTGTTAGCTGCTATCTGTTTCATGGATTAAATCTCTGTTCTTGTTGATTAGGCTTGAAAATATACAAAGATCAAGCATCAAAGAACATCCTTCCTTATGAAAATTTTTACATTTCCACATTTTGCAATACTGTCAATCCCTCTTAATAGTGAACATGTATCACTGTGAATGCAGATGATAAAAGCTGCTGTAGAAATGACAAAGGCTGAGTTTTCAGTCTTATATTAAAATTAGTTTCCTTTTGTGACAATCGAATATCCATCTGTGAAGCAGTACATGGGAATGTATGTCTATAATTCCAACTTCATGTCTGCCTCAAAACATGTTTTTGTGACTCGTTTTGAAAGCATAAAAGCTGCCAAATAGCCCAGCTGCTGATGCTGGGTACATCTGCAATCAAAGTGGCAACTCTGGCTCAGGCCAAAGAGCAATCCTCCTCTGTGTCCTCTCTCTAGTTGTGGCCAGTACTGGAGCTGAGAGAAAAATAAAAGCCACCTAAACCACTTTCTCTCGTATGCTTTCATGGAGTTTGCCAAGTGCTCAGGGACTTCCTGAACCACAGATTAAGTCTTGAATCATGTGCGTGTTGGTCACTACTTCCATTTAGTTGTGCAATTTTTTTTAGGAGCCCATTTACGTTGTTCTTCATAGAGTCCTCTGGCAATGAGTTCTGTGAGCTAATTATTTTCTCCAAGAAGGGAAATTTTAAATTTTCTACCTGATACTTTCATATGATCTCCCCCTAACATTTATACTGGGCAGAGTGGTGACTAGTCTTTCACGATTTGCTATTCCCTGGATGTCCGTGAGTTTGCAGATTTTGCTCCTTCAGTTTTAGAAGCTGAGGCCATCCAGTGCATCAGTTTAACGTGTTTAGTCTGGTTCATGGGTCCTGAGGGAGGCAATCTGCACGTGCTTCACCTGATTGGGACATGTAACTGTCCATCTTTACAGGATAACTGCTTGGACACTTCTTTCTCTGCCTAACGAAGGCAGCGGTTGTGGTCTTTAGGTATAGTATGCATTACTGCCTTGTGTCTTCCCAAAATTATTTTTGCTGGTTTTATTATTTTCTTAATTTGTTAATACTACTATTTTTGAAAATTTGTTTTCCCTAGTGCTGTTTAACTTGATGAGTATTATCAGTATGTTCAAAAAACCAAACTGGAAATAGAAAAATTATTCATTCCAAGTTGTTGCTTTTTATTATTGTAGGAGTACATTTTGGTACACACTGTCTTTGCATTGACTTTGAGATTTTAAAATATGTAAAGCTATCTACTTAAACAAGTTACATTTTTTCCTGTGCCTTAATTATTTATGAAATGTCTGCACACAGATCTTCTCTTTTTTTCTTTCTTTCCAGTTATGCTGAGCAGCTGTTCTGGAAAAAGTAGGTTTATAAACTGTATTTTCATGTTTGCTTTTACTAATCACTTTAAAGGTAAAATGTTGTAATTTATAACCACGTAACAAAGCTTGCCAGCTGGGTATTTTTTTAATGTCTGGAAGGAAACAGACCTTTTAATGAAAACTTTTGACAAACTCCAAAAAAGGAAAAGCTCCATTAGAAAGGAACAGTGTTTTATAATGCTGGGGTTTGTATTTATATTGGCTCAGATCTTCATCTGGTGGACATGATTGCTGGAGTAGGGGCTATATTTTGTTACTGTGCTAGAGAAGTCACGTGCTGTGTTTTTGTGAGTACTTGCATGCTTTGCTGCCTGCTTTGGCTGTTCTGTAAAAGAAATCCATACAGATCTCTGCCAAGCATGTGGAATGCTTTTGAGGCAAGAAATACTTTTGGTCCAACAGGGTCATTAGTTGCCCATTTGTGATATGTGATCAAACCTTAGCCCACTGTTTACCTTGGGAGTTTGAGAGCTCGAGGATGGTCTGTGGCACATCCAGGTGGGCTCAATATGGGAAAATGTTACTTTCTCTAATGCAAATGAAACATGCAGGTGTAGGAGGAGGATCGAGGTTATTCTGAAATAAATACATAAAATACATGTATATACAATAGAATGATATCCCCTTGATAAAGAGGCTGCTGACCCTTCAGATGCAAACGTATGATAGTTTTCACATTAAATATTGAGACGGTAATATTTCAGATGTGCTCTAAACCTAGCTCAAGCCTGAAAAGCCTATACATGTTTTACAGCTGTTTGACTTTTGTTCCTCTTTTCCAGTGGTCACAAGGTGGTGTCTCTACTGCAGTCCTGAGCAGATACTCACTGTTCGTGAGAGTGGTACTGCACATCAAGGACTGAGATCTGATTTACTTCCCTCCTTTTCTTTCTGCCAAAAAAGGGAAACCTTTAGACTAGGGCAAAAAGCAATGTACCATTTTGGTCTTTCTATTTGCAGATACAAATATTTGATGGCACTGATGTGGTGAGGCATTACCATACACTTTTACTTTCTCACAGAATCCTTCTTCATCAGTAAACTTCTTGTGGTAATCTTTGGCTGGGGTTTTTTATGGACTTTTTGATTGCAACAGATGCAATGAAAAATGAGAATTATTCTTCCATCTCAAATGCCAGTTGGATAAAAAATTTGACCCATAAAATCACAAATTTTGGATCTGCCTAATTTTTTTACTCCACTTATACCCCTTTAACCCATTTCCAGTGTAAGAAACATAATTGATTGCTAATGCTTGCAAAACATTTTAGGTAGTATGTTCAGAAACAAAATGTATCTGTTCTTCCTTTTGGGGTGGTTATGGGAGTCTGTGATATAGAAAATATTTTCTCGGAAGGGAGCGGTATGGAATGAACTCTTAACAGCGCTGTGGCCTCTTGGATGCTGCTGCTGTTGTTTTTGCTGGGGGCTGTGCTGTAACAAGTTCACAGGGAGGCAGTCTGATCTGGTTCTCAGCTTTGCATTAAGCAGACTAATGTGCACCCAAATTAACACTGGAAGCTTAACATCTTTATGAAGTGTTCCAGCTGTCTAACCCCAAAGGAGCAGAAATGCAGAGAAGTATAGAACAGAGCTACTTGATAAGTTACTTGATTTGAAAGCAGAATGCCTGGTGTTCAACATTAAGATACGCTATGAGGAAAGCACTTTAAATCACAAGTTTCAACATAAACAGGTTACAAATGTGTATATACTTTATTTATCCTAGAAAATTAGTGTTCTCAATAATTTCGGAGAGAGAAGACCTTGCTACAAAAATTTTCTGGCGTGAAGATATACAGAATGATTGATGTTACTGGTATATTATTTGATTCTAGTAATAAAACATTTTGTGTTGCCCATATTGTTATGTGAATTCCTCAGTGGAAAAACTGGAAGCGTAATAGGGAACCAGAGCTACTGGTATCGATCATTGATACCATTAAGGAATTGAATGATATTGCCCAAATTGGGCAATTGCTCAAACAACAGATGTTTCTAAATATTTAAAAATTCTTTTGGAAGTTGTTGCAAAGCATATTACAGTGCTGATCGCTGCTGTATAACTTGTGCTTTAGCCAGCCCTGCTGATGAATAACTGCAAAATTTAGACCCAAATTATTTTAGGAAAAAGGTAAATATTTTTTGTTGGAGATAATGCTGGAATCTGTGACATAATTTAACACGTTTGTTTTTAGAAAACCATTTCTACCAAGTAGATTAATAGTGAGTCATGTAGAGGAGCTTATGCCATCTGTATAATCATAGCCACAGACCAGTGGTAGTATCAGCTCTTTTCCAAATCACTGGTCTTCTGCTTAATGCTCCTTTCACCCATAATAATCTCCAAATTCCAAGAATTCCTGGATGTTTTGCATTTATCTGTTAATAGGACTGCAAAATCCTACACTACAGTACATAACACAGCGTTCAGTTCCTTGTGAACTGAACGCTGTGGACCAGAGTCAGGCAGTTGAAGGCAGCAAACTGGCAAATTTTTGTAGCAGTGTTGTCTCTCGGAAGTTTCTTGGGGAAGGAGATTTTTGTGCCAACACATTTCTGCCATATCTACACATGTATTTACTTGTGAAATGTTAACTCACAGATCAGGGGCCCTAATTCTTTAGCTCTGTAGGAGGATATAATTGTTATCCCTTATCAAAGTAATTTCCTTCCTGTCACAAGGCAGCTGATGGCTGTCAAGAGTATGCTCTGCAAGTATGCAAGGGCAGAGAGCAGACCTCTCATGTACAGTGGAGTGGCATTTGTTATTGCTATTAATAGTTTATGGGAATGGTCTGCAGCAACTACTTGCCTTTTTTGAAAAAGATAGAATTGCATACAGAAAATACAATTCCAGTTATTCTAAAATTTTTGGAAGCACTGAACTAGGATCATTGCCCTTTGAGTACTAAGGAAGGTCTGGCTGTCCAGACAACACAGATTATATATATTTTATTTTCTTGGGTTGGACAGTTTCACAGTTTGCCTGTATGTTGGGTTATTTGTGGCTTTTCTAACAGCTGGAAGGTTAGAGTATCTGTCAGTGCAGCTGCATATAGGTAATATGACAGTAGTAATTCAGTCTGCCTGTTTGAGGCTTTCAAGGAGCAACTGAGATGTGCAGCCTTCTTAAATGCTAAACATCAACCCTTTAATGATCCAAGCTTTTCTAACAAGTTTATTTTATTTGTTTTCAGGGATGACAATAAAATAAAGAAACAAGATACCCCAGCACTTTGTGATCGTCACTGCTGTAAAGATGTGCCCATAAGAAATGGCCTTATTGGGCAAAAGCCACCCTCTATCAACCCCGAGAGACTGAAGGATTTTGGTGAGGAGGATTACCTGAACGGGGATGTGAAGACCTGGGAAATGAAGATAGTGAGCCGAAATGAGGAGTTACTTAGGGGTGCCCTTTCCTGCATCCCTCAGCCAAGCAGTAGGACCAGCCTGGCAAGCTGTAACAAGCTGATTCGATTTGAAGACATTAGTGCAGCAGCCTTCAAAATCCAGTGTGGTGTTCAGAAAACCCCCTGCATGGTAGGGAATCTTTATGGTTTGCATTCTCTCAATGTTTCTTTTCTTTTTCCTTATGGAAGCTGATCAGAAATGAAGGAAGAATATGGGTGAATTGCAGCAGATAGATCTGTGTAAGAAGACTCATGTTCATATTAGTTGTATTTAACTGTCAATAATAATTTTCTTCTTACCTGTTTACACTAACTTAAATCCTCAAAGATTGCAGTGACCTGTAAACAAAGGATAAACCACATTAGGCATAGACTTAATGCACCGAGGTATTATGCTCCCAGTGAAAAACTCCTGCTACAAGGAACCGGAGTTGGAGGTGGCAGACTACCAGTGTTTAGATAAGCACTCTTGTGGGAGGGTCTGGCTTGGAACAGCCCTCATATTTGCAGAGTTTGAAGATACAGATTTCCCTTTTCACTCAGGCCAGCCGGGAAGGGCTGAATATGTTCTGTAACCAGGTGTTTCTGCCACAGGTGTCTTCAGCAAGATAAGGATGGTAAGACAGACACGCACAAACATGTGCACCTGTCGATCAGTCTAGGCATAGAAATGACTGAGATACTCCCATCAACGTACAAGATCTGCTAAAGCATAACAGAAGTGCAGTGGCAAGCTGTGCTGTATTGCTACACCTTTTCATCGTGTATTTCTACTGCTGGGAGCTCTTCAAGAAGGCTTCTCTGGGCACTCTATGGCTAATCTCCTCTTTTCCTTTTGAGGGGTGAAAAGTGTCTTTGCCATATGGCAATTCCTAGCAGCAGCAGCCCCAAATCACACTCTCAATGAATTCCCGTGGGTTGTTTTTCTGGCATGCACAGGGAAAGGACCTTGCAATCTTAGTCCCTGCTTGGGGTTAGCAGTCCCTGGAGTGAAGTGGTTGCATCCTCAAGGGGCAGTAGTTGTCCTCACTCCCGGGTGATGCCTTCTGATCCAGAGACATCATAACTACTTCCAGTGTGATTTTTTAGCCTAGCATTCCCAATATAAGGATAGCTGGGCTTTTTATAGCATATTACTGAAGAAGTGTGTTTTGTGTCAAAGGACATGATGCAAGACAGTTTGTGGCTGTAAGGTGGCACAAAAGATTTGGCCGGAATGCAGGGAAGTTTTGGCTAGGGTAGAATTAATTTTCTTCACAGCAGCTGAGATGTGTTTTGGATTTGTGATGAAAATACTGCTGATAATACAGAGATGTTTTTGTTACTGCTGAGCAGCTCTTACAGAGTCACGACGTTTTCTGTTCCTCACTCCTACCTGCCAGTGAGAAGACTGGGGACGTACAGGGAGTTGGGAGGGGACACAGCTGGAACTGCTGACCCCAGCTGACCCAAGGGACATACTATACCATATGACACCTTGCTTAGCAATAAAATTAGGGCAAAAGTTGCCTGGGGGCCTGTGGCTCAGGGTCTGGCTGGTCATCAGCTGGTTGGTGGTGAGCAACAGTTTTCAATTGCATAAGTTGTCTTTCTTGGATCTTATTTATCTCTCTCTGTTATTTTCCTTTGAATTATGTTGTTGTTATTGTTATTTATTTATTTATTCTTACTAACTGTTGTTATCCCAACCCATGAGATTTCTCACTTTTACCCTTCCAATTCTCACCTCCCCCCGAGCACAGGGGGAGGGAAATGAGGAAGTGGTAGGCTGGTGTTTAGTTGCCTGCTGAGGTTAAACCATGATACACCTCAGCTTAAATGGCTCCTTTCTCCTGGGTGTCCCTGGCAGATTTATGCAACCCAGTTGTATCCCTCTTCTGCATTTACTGTGTGTGTCAAACTAAACAGTCTCACTTTCTTTAGTCTTTTTTTATGAACTATGCTTTTCAAATTATCAGAATAGTGGAAAATGTATATCCATATAAAAACCTGTACATTTTAGTGTGAAAGTAGCCTATGACTGTTGTTATTCAAAGTAATGTTCCTACAGAAGTCATTAGTGCATTTCATGCATTGATTCAAAAGCACAGTGTTGTTAAGAAGAACATAGAGAACCTTTAACTCATCGAGAGCTCCTTTCAAGGACATTTATTTAGATTAAAAGGTGAGTGTGACTATAATCCATTCAGTTAATTGAAGGGATAAACATTTTGCAGGGTGATTCCTTATCTGCAGGTGAGACCATGGATGGAGCACCCTGTTTCCTTAGACAGGAGTTTGCCCTGGAGCTGAGATACGGCATTATGAGTGAATTGAAACATGTCAGAGGCAGTGAGCATAAGAAAACAAGGAACTGACATTTAACTGGACACCTCATGTGGCTACTGATGAAGGAGATGTAAGGGTTGTGTTGTGCTAGATTTGTAGAGGCCAGAGGGAGGCTGTGTTGTACATTAGACATGGTATCTGTAGTCCTTAGATAAGATCACAGTGACTAAAGGGAAACCTTACATGCTGGTTCAATGAGTCTTATGAGGTCACACACCGGGTCAGTTCAGCTGGAAATAGCACTGATGCCTGCTTTTTTAGAAGCAATTGCTATATTTAGGCTATATGAAAAAAGCCTTAGTGAAAGGAAGACGAAAAGGATAACTTAAAATACTGAGTATCAAAATTAAAGAAAAATATCAGTCTAAAGTACACCACCCTTGTGGTAAAGAGTGACTTAATGACATCGTTTTACATGTAGGAAGACTTAGCAACTTTATTATTTACAGGATTCATCTCCTTAAATCCTTTTTCTGATTGCTTGCTCTAGAATCCAAGATTCTCTACAAAAACAAGTATGGTATGTGAAGAACCGGTAGCATTTCTTTTATAGTGTTCTTGTTCTATTTTGCATAGGCATTCTCCATAGATTAGGATGTTTAGGATATAAACTATTATCCTATTAATGTACTAAGAACTTTCCATTGTTTCAGTTCTGCAGCCAGATTTGCAAAGGAACAGCAAGTGGTAGATCTTATGTCAGGATTTTCAGAAGCAAAATAGAGAATCTGGCCCCACCTATGGGTGAGGAACTTAACACATGCTTGTAAATCCACTAAAAAGCCTTGAAACATTCACCTGAAACACGTAGTTTAACTGAATACTTCAAAGCAAGTATCTGCTTCAGATATATTTTGTTTATATAAATTCACTTGGAAAGTCCCACAGTCTGAAAAACATGTCAGTACACATTAATGTATACACTACACATTGTGTGTATGACACCGCCAGATATTTCTTGAGATAAATATTTTGTCATGCTGTTTTTGAATCTGTCTCACTTTGTGACTTATCTTAAATGAGGACTTGATCCCCTAAATCACCAGGGCCCCATTTGCTTTGGCAGCCAATAGAGGAGATGGAGCCAACTCTGAAATAGAGCTTCAGTAAGCCTGGGGATCTGGCACCCACGGCCTTACTGCAGCTCTATTGCATAAGTTATCTTATGTAAAACTCTTGGTGTAGTGAATGTGGTAATAGGAAATTTATATGTTGATACATGCTGGGAGTGTCTTATTGTAAAACTTGCCATTAAAAATTTAAAAAAATCATGTACTTGGGCACTGCATCACATGCAATGTGCTTGCTAATTCCTCTCAGCTCAGACATCCTAACACTAAGCTTTTCCAAACAGCTGCTGCTTACACTTGCAGTCCTGGGAAATAGTGTTTTTATTATTTCCATCTTTCTTTGAGAAAACAATGTCTTTACTCATAGTCTACTGGCCTTAGGATGCAAAATAGACAACATTCAGTAGTGAACCTGTTGCAGAAACCCTAGTAGAGCCATTATGGGGCTCAAGAAGGAATTTTCTGATGGCTTTTGTATCTATTATTTGATGACCTTATTTTTTGGGTATTCAATATCCAGTTCTGGCAAGTGCTGGAAGTATGGGTTTTGAGATGATTGAAAATATTTATTTTAATGCCTGTATTTGAACAGTAAGACCAAAACAAGTGATCTTTTCAGCGTTCCTAATAGCATGTGTTCCATATTTCACTGCTGTGAGTTTGAAAATCACTTCTATAAACCAGAAAGACCTGATAGGTAACAACACACTGTCGTGTATTTCTAATGAAACAGATGACAGATTTTACTTCTTGGAGCTCATGCATAGTAGAATTTGTGCCTCAACAGGCAGCTGATGGGGTGTGGGAGATTTTTCTTAATAGTAGATATATTGCCATAATATTATTTATCTACTCCAGTATTCTAGGCTATCCAAGCAGTATGGGATGGACATCTACCTGAAGAAGGAGTTCCTCCAGTACACAGGATCTGTGAAGGAACGGGGTGTACTTTACCTTCTGATGTCATTGCCTCAGGTACAGCAAAATGTCAGCATTCAAAAAGAACTAGATTAGTGCTGCTTCACAAAAATGGACAGAGTTGGAGATGTTTACCTCTAATCTCCATGGAATCACAGTGTTTCTTGTCTTTAGAATCATCGTACTGAACTCAGCATGTGAACACAGGTCTGAATGTAAAATAATACTTTATTTAGAATTGCCTGATCTGCTGGTGAAATTCTTAACGTTTTAAACAAAAGCTTGCAAAATGGAAACATCAGCATTTTCCTGTGGCATCTAGATGCAAGTGTTTTTATGTGTACTGTGGTTCTGCTATGTTGAAACCACCAAACTCATGAGTGATAATAAAATTGAATACACTGAGTGATGACAAGGATCTAGATCACCGCTTGATTTTGTAATGAATTTCAGTATTCTTACATGAATAGCTTGTGTATCATTTGTCACAGGAGGTTATTGAGTTTCTGCAGCAATAATTGTTATAATAGGCATGAGACAGCAGCCCAGAGCAGTGGTTATTCCTGCCTTTCGTAATAATATGAATTAAATCTTCTCTTAAAAGGAAGCTTGAAATGAAATAATTTCATACAGGCAGAGCAGAGGTAGTGGCTCTGAGGGACCAGATATCAGCTCTTCTGTGATCAGCTGGAGTTTTTCAGCTCCTTCCAATGGGACAAGAATTGAACCCAGAGGAGTGCAGGCACAGGGATTGATCTTGTGCTGTTTTACCTTTGTGTGGAAATCCTGAGATCATACCAGACATGCATATACTGTACCATAATATCATCCAGCCAGTAAGGGCAAAAAGGAAGTCAGATCATTAGAATGATCCAGGATCATATGGGACAACTATGTGACACTATATCACGTGCAATGAGCAACCCTGTTTTTTAGGATCAGCAGAGAAAAGGGGTGATCGTGGCTTCGGACAGTAACTTTTCCATGGCTGTTGCTTACCACGCCTCAGAGCTCCGCATTCCCGTGTTTGTCATCATGTCAACCAGCACGGCTCCGGCCAGGGTGAAGATGTGCCGCGAGTACGGTGCCATGGTTATCTCCTACGGCACTACAGCTAAGGATTCCCAGGTGCATGCAAGGAGGCTGGCGCAGGAGAATGGTTACCTCTACCTCGAAGAGTAAGTGAAAGCCAGGCTCATTAGAAAGATCTGATTAGATGCCTGCACAGCTCTGCAAAAACAATTAGTTTCATTAAAATGTTGTCACAGCTCATCAAAATGCTCCTCTTACCTGGAATATGGACAGTTACATGTTCCCGGGCACAAATCATGTCTCTCTGTAACAGTTGGGGATGGGGGCCAAAATGAAACCGTCTTCTCTTCCCCTAAATTAGGCAAACTTTGTGATTAGGGATTTCTATGGGCTAATATGATAGTGGCTATGGGTTAATTGCTTAGGAACTCTATCAGAAAACATTAAGGCTAGTGTTAATTTCTGGTCTCTCTGTTTCAGGTTAGGTGGGTAAAAGTTAATCTTTAATGCAGAGGATTCAGTGGGATAATGTGGAGCAAGAAAAGGTTAATGCTCTAAGATTTTCACATATCTGGTGTGAGGAACAAAACTGATAAGGCCTTGAAAACAAGATTATTAAGAGGCTACTTCACACATATATTTAAAGTAGCTAAGGATGAGCATAAATCTAAATTTCAACTATTTGAGGTCACTGGACAATGCAGATCTTACAAAAACATGAATGAGATAAGACAGCCAAAAATACTTAGGACTGATACATTTTCCCTTTTCTCTTTAATCTGTGTAGCCTCTTATACATTTCTACCCCCCACCCCCCCAGCCCTTTTTTTAAACCTTTCTTCAAGAAGGGTTTCCAAAAGCACAGAGGGGTGAGTCATTAACAGTAGTCCTTGGGATGCACTGAACTGGAATGTTATTCTCTCCCTACCATTGCTGCTTCTGTGCAGGCTTCTTCCTGCTCTTGGTGTTTGTATGGCATCCTGAAGTGAGTGCCCATTCCCCTGCAGCTCCCAGGCACTGCTGCCTTAAACACGGTAATAATGAGAGATGTTGCTTGGAAAGAAGATCCCAGAATGAGCGGAACAGAGGAAGTCCTCACTTCTTTCCCAGCTGGTGTACTGGGCGGGCGATACTACAAACTGCACTGTTCAACTCCTCTGCTAGCTCTGCCAGCAGCCAGTGACACACAGGACTGCTTCGTGTGCCTGGTCTGCCACCATGGGCACAGTTTTTTCCCAGACTGGGATTTTTGGTGGGGAATGAGGTGCCCTAAATCCCAAGGAATTTTATATACTTTTAGGCTCCTTTGAAAACTACAGTTTTCCTTAATTTTGTGATTTTCAAATTTCTGTCAGCCATTTTTCAATTGATATTTTAACTTCCAGCTGGCTTGCACCAGCTATCACATTCACACATAAGAGCTAAATTATTTTACTGTAATTTGATGTTTAATCTTCCCTCCTCCCCAAATAATGATTTAAGTTACATAAGGTAGATATACTCCAGGTTCCTGAAGCTCCAGGGACAATGCATGTGTAGGACTTCAGCATCCAACACTGAGGAACTCTAAATGTACACACTACCATTAATAATATTAAAGCACTCTGATTTATTTTGGGTTTCAGGTTACAAGAAACAGAGTTATTCAATCTGTGACTATGTTTAATTAAAACCTCACAGATGCAATTTTTCACTGAAAAAAAAAAAAAAAAAAAAAAAAAAAAACAAAAAAAAACCCCACTGCAATTGTGAGCCTTTTCATAATAGGATGTCTGAAAAATATTTTGTTAGGTGTAGACTGGGAGAGATTTCCCATTGTAATGTGGGCCTTTATGGATAGCCAGTCTTCTCCAGTGTGGGCCTGACACACATTCTTTGTCACTTGCCAAAGCTGTTTGTAAAATACCAGCTGATCTCCCAAGTGTTAGAGTGGAACTTCTGAAATGTCATTTTCTTTCGGTTTAATTCTAGCTTGCACAATATCCCTAGCAATTTGATCTCTGGGTTTCCTCACCCAGTAATTCATTCTGCCCTTCCTCAAGCAGACATTATGTGACTGTCCTTGGCGATGCCCTGCAGCTGGGTGTGTCATTGTCAGCTCTTCCCATTTCTTGAGTGCAATTAAAATACTGTGTCATGAAAATGACCATGCAAGAATTCAAATAGATGAAGGACACTTTTTACCCAGCTGCAACTTACTGGGAAGTCTCAGGAAGGAAATGTGATTTTTCAAATTGGAGTTCCATCATTTAGTTTGCCTAATTGCTGCCTAGGTGCCATGAAATTTTTACTAACTATAGGGGCTCAGGACCTCATTATAAATGCAACGTGACTATTGCCAATAACTAACTCAGTACCTCTGTGCGGATGTGAGAAAGATTCCTTGGTGAATCAGAGAGGAAAGAGTGCTGCAGACTGATTTACTCACCTTCCTTCCTTGAGAGCCCACTTTTCTCTTGTGTAACTCCCTATTTAAATGCTGATCAAACCTGATCGTTTGTGATCTGGTTAGTCTGTTGCTCTACCCAGCAGACTCGGAGCTCTTTACTTGGAACAGGTGGGAATGGAGCCTTCTAGGTGCTATACCAAAACTTCATCAGGAAACTGAAGCCTGACAGCCCGTCTTTGGTTGCTGATGTATCACGCATTTCAGAAGGCTAATATCCAAGTTTCTAGCTCTGGCTCAAAAATGCTTGTTTCAGTCTACAGTCTCTAGATTTATCTGCCCTGTTCCCTCATTTTGCCTCAATGGCATATGATACTCAGAAATATGTTTGCTTTCATAAAGCAAAAGTTATCAGTCACGATGCAAAGACAATCACCCATTTTATTACAAAAGCTGAAGTCTGATCAGTGAACTGATGTTTCACCTGGATGTTAGCAAGGAAAACATGATGATCTGAAATATTGATTCAAACTGCTAACAGCTCTCCATGTCCAGAGCAGTCTCATTGGGACAGTTTTCAGTTGTTAGAGAAGCTTTATTTCTACATGGAATGTCCCAAGCCTTCATTCATTTTTGCAGCTTACTGTGTACCCCTTGTAACCACGGCAGGGGTAGCTCCACAAACTTGGATCTGAATCTTATTTGGGAATAAGGCTCCAGAATTGTTCAGGAAGATAGTGATATATTTTGTCTCATATAAGAAAAGCGAGAGAGATCCTTCAGTATCGTGATAAAAACAATAAATACAAGGATTCAGTTACCCATCCCACTATGGTTTCTTGCCTTTGCCTTTGGCTGTGCTACAGGAGTGGAAGTTCATTTATCCCGTCCTTTCTTATGTAGTTATATAGACCCTTGCCCTAAGGAATTTTCTGTGTCTTGATATATAGGTGAGGTAACTTCTCAAGGGCCTTGGTCTCCTTCTTGCAGGAATTCTGTGCTCCTATGCTGAGCCTCTCTGTGCCTGTCTAATAGTAATAAAAACAGTTTCCCAGTACCCAAACATCCTTGGGTCAACTAAATCAAGTACAGTCATTGGATCTATAACTCTGTTTGCTAGAAAAAGCAAAACATACAGAGAGCTCATATTTCTATTCTTATATATAGTTCCATATTTACGTCATTGCTAGCTTGTAAATAAAATGCAAACCAGCTTTTAGACACAGATCCAAGTCAGTCATATGATTGTACAGTGGAGTTTTCTTCAATTTTTTTATGCTGCCTCTCCCTATTCTTTATATTACGTTTGCCTGAAAATATTTTACCAGTGAGTATTTTGGCATGACTAAATGCTTTGCTTACCCTTCCAGAGTCTTCCAGAGAATGCAAAGGTATCAGATATTGGCCCTGGACTATGGAAAGACAGCTCTAGAAATCCGTTTGGTATTTCTGAGGTTGAACACACAGCTTAAATCTCCTGAAAATTTCCATTCATCACAGACAATAAATCCACTGATAAGCAAAGGGAAGGAGATTTCTTTTTGAGGCTTTGCTTGTACTTTGGACTGTAACATTTAAATTTTATGGAACTGAAGGAAGTGATGGCAATGGAAACATGACTTCTCTCTGCCAGCTCTGTAAACACCTGATAACAATGGGAGTTAAATGCTCTTCAGTCTGAAGACCCTTTGAGGGGCTTGTCTACAGGACAAGTTTTCTCCCAGTAGGTAGCTTGTGATGGTCCATCTGATGGCACTGTCCTGTTGCCTCCTGTTACCTCCTCCCTTCATGTGCTGCTGACTTACTCTCATATTTATTTTTTTCTGCTGAACAATAGTAGTAGATTGAACTATTACTGCACTGACAAGTGTGACCCTTGCTGATCTGTGCTGTTCCTTCCCACAGGGAGGATAGTGCTGTCTACCTGTCAGGCCTGGGAACCGTGGGGCTGGAGATGTACGAGCAGGTGCCAAAGCTGGATGCAGTGATTTTCCCTGCAGGAGGCCACTGTGGCTTGCTGGCAGGGTCAGCTGCTGCACTCAAACACCTCAACCCTCATATTTCTATAATTGTAAGTTGCCTTTCACCCATTGAGTGTTGCATTTGGGCAGCTTTCATCACAGCTGTTCACAAAAGACACTGGTATCTAGCGACACTTTCAGAGACTGCATATGCTGGGGACAGGAACTGTCTGATCCTGTGGACTTTGCCTAAGGGAAGACCCTGTAAGAACCAGGGAAGTTCCTGTCCCTTGGCTATTTGGCTGGATTTAAGAGAAAAGTGTGGGAAGACTTTTCCAAAGGAAAATAAAATCCAGTTCTGTGTTTTGAAATAAGTTCTTACTGGAAAGATCTGCTCCTAAGTAAGCCACAGAATAAGTTTAGTGGTAGCATGGTTGTTTTGCAACTTGAAATTAATTGTTAATTTGAAGAAGAAAGTTTCTGTAGTTTTGGCTGTCTACTTTGGCGGTAACTTCTGTTGTAACTGGTTCTGTAAGAAAGTGACAACATGTCTCTTCTTCAGGGAGTTGAACCTGAAAGCTTCCCAGTATTGCAACAGTCCTTAAAAGCTGGCCACCCAACTGAAGACCAGGCCTGCAACAATCATCACTTCTATGGAGGTGAGAAAATGCAGTACTCTTTTGGAGGTAAAATAAAAGTTGTAGCAGATTTCTCCAACTGCATTGTTTTCTGATTATTTCAGTTCAAACATATTTTAAGGGAATTCTATGAAGAGTCAGAATTTAGTTCAAGCTGTAACAGCAACTTCTGCCGCGTTTTCCCCCACCACCCTGATGGGGTACAATACTATTTCCAGTGCACATGAGTATTTATCTGAACGTTGTGCTCACACGCAGCATCTAAACCAGTGAAGTCAGTGGGAAAGCTCTTGTGTAAAAGACTAATTTGTGAAAAGGCAGGAAAATGATGCAGTGCTTAAATATTTAGGCACAAAGCTGTTCTCAGAACAGCAGTGTTTATAAATGGTACAGTTGTTTCCATATCATCTGCCCAAAAAACCTCAACTGTTAAGCAATTTAAGAACATCCTGTTTGCCTCACGTTCAAATCTCTGGAAGTTTTGGATTAAATGGGAGTTTTGTAAGAAACTTCTAATTTCTCTTGATAAGCTCTGCCTGTGTCTGCACTCTTAGCCAACTGTCCTGCTGGAGCTAATGGGCCCAGTGCTGTGCTGGGGTCTCCTCTTATTCAAGCCTCGTTGAGCAGTGAAAAGCACTGGGCTGCAGGGTCGTTCTCACACTGCAACAATGGCAGCGAAGTATCAGAATTTTCTTGAAGGTGTCCAAAATGGCAAAATCTTCTTGTGAGATTTGGTCTTTCATTACCAAACACATTTCTGTTACATAAAAAAAATAAAGCAACTTAAGGTCATGTAACAGCAGTGTGCTGCACCCATTAAGGGCACAAACCAGCCAGGACTCTAAAAAATGTTGAATATGTCTTGAGCAGCCAACTTCATATTTTTGTCTTTTGAAATCTGCAGATGTGAGTGGAGTTTGCTTTGGCAGCAATTCTTTGCAGCTGACTGGGAAGCTTGTGGATAAAGTTGTTGCTGTGAGGTAGGTGAAGAAAAACAGTGAAATGAATAAT
Organism: Machaerirhynchus nigripectus; assembly: GCA_013397975.1. Classification (NCBI taxonomy): domain Eukaryota; kingdom Metazoa; phylum Chordata; class Aves; order Passeriformes; family Dicruridae; genus Machaerirhynchus; species Machaerirhynchus nigripectus. The sequence goes on along the minus strand of VZRQ01008852.1, from coordinate 731,191 downwards.
ACTGGATGAACATTGTTGTATATGAAAGATGTGCTGTACCACCAGGGTATGGTGGTTCTGCATGTGCCGTGGAGAGCAGGCTGGCAGGAGCTGCCATCATGCAGAGACTGTGGGAGCATGGTGATGGGATACCTTTCCTTCCAAGAGGGGCACTGACGACATTGAACCCAGACCCACATACCATAGAATCACAAAATATCTCAAATTGGAAGAGACCCATTAAGGATCATCAAGTCAAACTCCCTGCTTCTTGCAGGACTACCTAAAACTAAGTGATATGACTAAAAGTGTCGTCCAGACTGACCCCTTGGCCAAACTTGATCTGTCACTAGCTGATCATGCTCTTGACCACTAGCTGGTCATGCTCTGGGTGTAAAACTTGTCCTTGTGTTCTACAACACTTGAAGGTAGCCCTTGACAAACCTCTTCTAAATATTCACAAAAAGACCCAGTTTTTGGAATATACTTAGTCCTAGGATTTAGGTAATATTTCTAGTAAAAAAACCATCCTGTCTTTCAGTTAATAATGAGTCTGAGGTGTACATTCACCCCCAGTAGCACAGAGTTCTGTAACACCACCTTGGGGTCATAAGTATCTGGGATGGTGGCAAGAACCCAGTTACACATAAATGTACTATCTTCTGCTTTTGGGAGCTCTTTTGATTTGATCTGTTTTGACCCAAGTCTCCTGCTTTCAGGGAGGAGGACATCCTCATTTCAATGCTGAGACTGCTGGAGTATGAGCGAGCCACGGTTGATGCAGAAGGGGCCATTGGACTTGCAGCATTGGTGGCAGGGAAGCTGCCTGAGTTGAAGGGTAAAAGGTACAGCAGCTATTGCAAACAGGGAACTGTGGAAAAGCATGGGATTGAGCATCTTGGTCCCAGGAAACAGTGAAAAGCTACTTGTTCTGTGGGTGACAAAGCAGTTCCTGCCCCTGAACGGGCAAGGGGCTTATTGGTGACAGAAACTCCAGACTGACTAGGCCAGTCACAGATGGTAAGATTGCGTTGAACCAGACAAATGCCAGCCTGCAGACCTGACAAATCTCGTCCCTTCCTCGATTCTCAGATGTTTGGGGGAAAGGCAGTTACAGCTCCGTGAGGTATTGTCACACCTGCCAGGACAGGATCCTGCTCTTGTCAGCCTGTTGTCTCCTCTCATTCCACTTGTGGAATCCAGCCCTGTCTGTGGTGGGACAGGAGCTAGGCTGTCTGCTGCAGTCGCCCAGTGGCACCTGCCTCCCGTCCTGAGAGATGTCCACATAGTCAGGGGAATTATCCTTGTGCTTAGTGCTGAACGTGTGGGTAAGTGCTGCTGATGCCTTAGGTTTTAACTTCTATATTTTCCAAATCCTGTATTGCCTAGTGTGTAACTCTGAAGTTTCTTCTAGCTTGTCAGCTGCTGTCCTAGGCCAGACAGACACAACAAAGCCTCTCCGAGCTTGCTATTCAAGCTCAGACACTCAGACTGTCCTAGGCCCAAAGGTGTAAACTAGGGCAGCGAGAGAGGTGGAGAAATTGAAGAGATTACATCATTAGCTAAAGTTTGAATTGGTGAATTTATGCTGATATGCAAATGGACCAAACCTATAAAACTGTGAAGAACTCGTGACTTGTTGTCCATCTTGGGGACCATTTTTGGGTGTAGCCTCTGGGTCCCCAGGGTGTACCTTTGAAGGCCTTTCAAATAAACACCTACCTTTGTTCCCTTACTCCTGTCTAGTCTCTCTTTCTAGGTAGCCACTCAAGGCATCACTGCCTTGCCTCTCAGCTTGAGCACTCAGCACTTAAGTGGATTGAGCCCTGGCTGAGGTCATAGTCCAGAATGTGTTTAAACTTACATGCCTTCAAGAAAAAATAAAATTTCCAGTGCACAGCATTGTAAACTAAAATACTGCTGAGTCAGTTCTTCAGAAGGCAGAGAACACACGGAGCAGCAACACTTTTCAGTATAAAATAAAAGGGAAAATTCAAGAGTTCAATCTCAAAGAGGTTAGGTTTGACTCTGTGGAGAGAGATTTCATAGACTAATCATATGGCTCTTCACTTGCTCTTCAAAAATTTCTGCACTCATTTTTCAGGGTTGTGATGAATTTAATCAATGATTACAGAATGCCTTGAACATACATATTGTCTGATCAGTGAGAGGCTGAAACTTAGAACTTCCAGGGGAGAATTAGATCAAATTTTTTAAACTTTAAACCTAGACTTACAGTTCTCCAGCTAATTAACAAAACTCAGATCTCCAGGAAATTCAAAATGAAAACAGCACCAACAAATGCAGCCAGCCTCGAGGTCTCCTCTACCTGCTCACAATGGATACTGAGAGCCCGGAGCCCTCTGACACGTAATACTTAGTGAGGGGAGGTTCTAGCAGACCTTAGGCTGATATTGATAGAGTGTTTATGATTTATGGTTCCTTTACACAGGAAAGTGCAAATCAAAACTCCTATTTTTCTGTCTGTTTTCAGAGTGGCAGTTGTTATATGCAGCGGAAACCTGGAATTACATTTGCTGCAACGGTGCATAGCTCATGCCCTGACCCTCGATAACAGAGTGTGCAGATTTTCCCTTGTGATTCCTGACTGCCCAGGAGACATGTCAAAGCTACTGGAGATTTTGGCTCGGGAAGAAGCAAGGTAAATCAGACTAGTAGTTGGGAAATACGATCACAGAATAGCAGAAAGATTATCAAAGATTGGGAAGTGTTTCCAAATGTCTCTGAAGCCAAGTCTGTAAGTAACTAATTAATCAAAAGGTTTTTCTTGTTATATTGCAGAAAAGTTTTTATTTCCTTCATTTTTGTTCTAATCTGAGAACACGTTTGTAGCATAGAATTGTGTCTAATTCAGAGAGAAGCAAAATTAGTTACTCTCCAAACACTTACAGAAGCTGTTTTGCAATGACAGGGGATTGTTGTGATCTCTAATTTGTCCCTTATTTGATCTAGAGTTTTGGATATCAAACAAGAACGCACATTTGTGACATCTGAGCTTTTCACTGTCGAGGTAAGATGAGATGCCATTTCTGTTCCTCTAACAGTACTGGCCTCCCCTGGTTTATTCTGTTTTCCTGAGTCTCTTTATGCTTATGTTGAAGAAGTCCAACAGAGTGCACACAGTGTCAGAGATTGTTTCCTCTGTGTTATACAGCTTCTTGCCAGACACTTAGCAGGCATATAAATAACACAGGACCAGTTTTACCTGCTGTTGCAACACCCTGGTGAGACACTCTGGGTGTTGTATAGCCCTGTTGCTGTTCTGAACCCTCCTGACGTGTGGCAGGGTGCTGGAGGAGGTGAGCAAGCTGCAGCATCCGTCCAGAACTTGAAGAGCCAGCTGTGTAGGCTGGCTGTAATTGTCTGACATTTGCCTTAAAGCAATGTAGAGAACACCCTTACTCTTAAGGAATCCTGGTTTTTAACTAGGGCCTGAGTTGTGTTTCTTATTCACCAAGAGCACAGAGGCAAGTCATTATTCCTTTGTTGAGTATTGGATGCAGTAACAGTGAAGAGGTGTTACCAGCTAATGGTGTCTCTTAAACATTTGTCTCATGGCGTATCTCTTAACTGGTTTGGCAAAGGTGTGGTCCTACTGATTTCATGCTATCACTGTCCAGGTCCAGCCTGGCTTAGTTTGTGAAACCTCAGGTAGAAGTCAAATTAGAGATCTTTGCTAAACCAGCTCATAACTGGGGTGCAGAAATGTTACTGGGTGAGCAAGTTCTTTGATTTTGGCCTTTGCATTTATTTTCCCACCTGGATGCAAAAGCCTGCTCAGTATTTTCACTGGCAGATATAAAGAAGAGGTAGATTAAAGGTCACTATAGTACATGATACCATCAGTTCTCTCAAGCATCAAGGACCTAACCCACATTGTTCTGCAGGGTGCCATAATGATAGGCCAGCTCACTGCTTTGGGTGACTTGGAGATAGCGTGACACTCGCTGCACGAGGCGGATAAATCCTTCTGACGTTAGCTCTGGAAACCCTTTTCACTGAAGGCTAGATTCAACAAACCCTGTAACTCTTCTGAAGTTTTCAATGCTACTTTTATGGAGTTAGGCCTAAAGTTTTTTTAACGCTATTAAGCAAATTAAATTAAATCTATTGTCTTAGGTGGAGTATTTTTGGGAGTTTTTTTTAGTTTTCAGTAAATACAGGCCCTGAGTGAAAAGAGTGCCATGTACTATTCTCTGCACTTTAAATACAATGTATTTTCACTGACTGTCTGCTTCAAGAATCTGACAGTGTTACACTACAAAAAGGTTGAGGGGAGGAATTTCCATCCCTGAATAATTTAATTGGATATGGGATTTGCATGATGGCTTTTAATCAGTCTGGGAGAGGCTACTGGATAATTAGATGTGAAGTACAAAGTAGTGACCCAGACCTCCAGACCTCTGCAGGCAGCTCTATCTGGTGACATCTAGTGAACTGTGAAGCTTTCTTTGAAAATTAAAACACATGTAATCAAAAAGGGCAAAATACAGAGTTTATATGTAAGCATCAAAATGAATTTGCTCTATCCAGATACAGGAAAAAATACATATTTTCACAGTAAAGTTAATACATGGGAGGGATGTTTTATTTTTTTCTTTGTTGTTTCTAAGAGCTAAAGACCTGTGTCATCAAAATATTTTAAGCATTTGTTACATAAGTCACAGCACACAAAATTAAGCATGAATTTAAACCTGGCTCAAGAACCAAAATTACCACCTTGTGTTGTACTGGTGGTAATAACAAGAAAGGCGTTGCAGCTATACCCATTTTATTCTGACACTAATGTGTACTTTTGACTGTGGATATAGATTAAGTGTTTGGCAGAACAGAGCAGCAAGCATAGATGTTGATTTGAAACACTAAATCTGTCCTGTCAAGATTATTGCCTGAGTATTTAATCATTCTTTTAGATTTACCCTTTTGTTTCCAAAGAAGAGAAACTTGGCTTCTAGTCACTTATCAGGATGATAGAACTGCTCTGGTTGGGGTTTTTTTCATTCTAGTGAAATACTTTTCTGGGTTAGTGTTTGTTCTTCTAGTGCACATGTGGAACACTCTGTGGGAAGATCCTTTCTGATAGTCTGATTTCATGAAATAGTAAGGGCTTTCTAAAATGAACTTCTATGTTCAAACTACACTTCTGGAAAAAGAATTTTTGGGACATTTTAATGACAAAAGTAAGTGGTTTGGTTTTTTTTTTACTAAAAAATAAGGAAGGAGTATGTCTGTATTAGATGAAGAAGTGCCTTGTGCAGAGGGATCGGCTGTTTGTGTTCCTTGGAACAAAATGGGAGTTTCTTTAGGATTCTGCCTGCTCATCCCTCCACTTTAGATTCTCTTCCCTTGTGCTTCATTCTGGATTTCTTTCTTTCAGGGGACTACACCCTAATTCAATCTTACCTGACTGGTTAGGAAGGTACTTCCAAAGTTCCTCTATTGAAATAGATAACTCTTAGCAAATCAGACAAATAACGGGTTTGGTAGGCTTCACATTTTACAGCTGTTGAAGGAGGTTAGATGACTGGGAATATCTAGACAGAAAAAAGATCGAGCTAATAAAAAAAAATCATCTGATATCACCAATTAACTGGATACAGAGATCTAAAGGACTACCCAATTCACGGGGGGAAGCTACAGCTTGCTTCTGTGAACTTCTCTGTTCTCCATCAGAAATATTCCTCAGATTCAATTGGAACAATTTATCACTTAAATTGCTTCCATCTGTAAACCTCTTTAAAACCAGTTAAGTCCCTTTAATTTCATATTACTATTGACTCAGAGAGAAGTCAATGAGCAAAATCAATAAGCAACTTAATAAGGTAAGGACGTTCTTTGCTGTGAAGAAGATCAGCAGCTTGCCTGCTTAATGAGTGTCTAATTTTTGGACTCATGCAGCGTAGTTGAAAAAAAAATATCTTTGAGCTCATCAATTTTCTAGGAAAGTGTTCTCACCACTGAAACTACAGCATGATCAAACTGGCAGGTCCAGGAGGGTTCTGCATGGTCTTGAATTGCCCCAGCAGCTTTTCAGTGGGTGGCTTTTACACTGCAATGGGGGCAGTGCTCCCTCTGACCTCACTCCTGTCTGACATTATGGGTTGTCTGGTCTGTTCACTTCAAACCTCTTGGGAGCTTCCCGATGCTGTGGTTTTGAAGAACTTGGAAGAGACCATCTGTAAAAAGAACATCCACCACATTACTTGTCTCTCTTGTCTGTGCAAGAAAATGCTAAGTCATAGACCAAATATTTCCTTTTCTTTTCAGTAACATTGCACATTCTCCCAGCGGTGCTGGAATTCCTGGCTTTGTGTGGTGTAATACCTATTTTTCTCATACAGTTCATTCACCTCAGGCCAGAACTCAATAAATTATTTTAGTCTGCTATGGTCAGTTTGAATAAATTTGTTTGGGCCAACTTGCATTTTGTAAAGGCTGGAAAGGAATATTTTGGATTGGAGTCCCCAGTTACCAACATATTCCCTGTTACTGCCCTGGGAAGCAAATACAGAGGAGCAGGCAGCTGTACAGAAGGATGCCATCATTCCTAAAGCATTTCCTGTATGACCCTGGGCGAGGCCCTGTTTCCATGTTCAATTGCCCTACTGCAAAATGGAGACACTGGGAGTGGGAAGTTCAGCACTCCATTTCTTCTGAGGCCCTCCAGAAGAATTCGGTCATGTTCTCTAAAGGCATTCCACAGCAGCCTGTGGTACAGAGTAGCCTTCCCCAGCTGGAGAATTAGAGCCTGGCTCTGGGAGGGCCCAAGTGCTCTTGTTGGATCATTACCTGCCTTATGTAACGTGGTGGTAGCTTGTTCCTGCTCCTGGTGGTAGCTTGTTCCTGCTCATGGTGGTAGCTTGTTCCTGCTCGTGGTGGTAGCTTGTTCCTGCTCCTGCTCACCGACCTGAGCGCACCAACTGCCAGAAGATAAGGGCTCAGTTGCACAACCAGCTGACAGCTGCTGCACTCTTTCTCAAGCATTCCATTGCTCTGACCTTGGGGATGATCTGGCAGCTGATCCCCAAATCATCAAGTGAGCTGCTGTTACCAAATAATCTGTAATGTGAAGTAACCTACACTGGGTGTTTACCAAATAATTCAGAAAATTGCCCAGTTGTTGATTTTTTAAAAAGAAACCCCTTTTTCTAAATATAGAACTGAAACCAGTGTATATAAATAAAGTTTTCACTCCTAACTCCAGTGACTTTCATGCAAACAAACCTATAATATAGCTAAAAGTGGTGTATCATAAATACTAAGTTATACAAATCCTACAACAACAGCTTAAGAAAATATGATGAATATGATTTCTAGAATTAAAGAAGCAGGATACAAAGGTTCAATGGATGATTCACAGACATAAAGAACTGCACTAGTGACTTAGGATTACCTTTACACAGAGTCTGGAAAAGCACAAAAGACTGAAATCTCCTGATTCAGCAGGACTACTCACATTTCCTCTGCTCTCTAACATTGGCTCAGCATGTCCACCCACTGTATTTATTTGCACACACAACCTATGGACAGTAGGCATCAGGGAGCTGAGAGGCATGCCAAATTAATTTTTAAAGTCTAGGAAAATATGATCTCAAAGGAGAAGTGCCTCCATTATGACAACTTGCAGTTAAAAGGAGTAGAGATGCCCACCCTATTCAGCACAGAACTTTGGAAATTTCTTCCTTTTGTGAAGTTATGAAATTTCCTCTCTTTGAAATCAGTGTAATTCCTATGAGTATTTGAATTTATGCATCTGGATTTTGGTGTTGCACAGTAATAACTTGTAGGCAATCTTTTCCTTTAATTTTTTTTTTTAGCCTTTTTCCAGCTCCCTCAATTATTTGTCATTAAACAAAACCCACAAGCCATCAATATTCAGTGAAATCTCTTCTGTGTTTAATTACTTGTAGGCCTGCTCTGAAAAAACTTACAGGCTGACTAATCCCTTTGGCTGGAACGTATCTTTAGATTACCTGCCACAGGGAATGGAACTTTAAATGCAGTAAAAGATCTATCTGGCTGGTTATTTTAATGGTCTTACTAGACCAGATAATTATTTATTTATTTAATCCAGCAAAGATATGATGTGTAGGAGAGAAATTCATAAAATGCACTCTGTTGTTGGTGGTTTCGTGGGGTTTTTGATACACAGAAAAGAAAGGTGTGCTGTACATAGGTGGCCCTGCAGCCAGTAAGGGCTCTGCAGGTTCCAAAATCCCATGTATATTTCTGAGGGCTTATCAGTATGAAATAAATTTAAGGTAAATTTTTCTCTAGTTGTCATAGGTGATCTTGTCTGGTATACAAGAAAGATCAGGCAATAGGTTCTGTCATTTGTTCTTAAAAAAGACCATTTTGGGGCACTTACTCTTAGGTCATCGATAGCTATGCAACCTCCTATAGCAAGTAGTACTGGGGTGCTTCTTCATCCCACATAAACATAACCTCATAAACCTCCCCATGAACGTGAGGGGTACCCTCTTGGACACTCATGTAAATGATGCTTCCCAGGTGAAGCAAGCAAGAGAGAGCAGTTTGTGAAAGTAAAACTGCAGTGTAAATTGTCTTAATCTAAGCAAGAAAGTAAATTCTTGCCCTCCTTGCTGCTGGGACCTAAACCTGCCCTGAGGTGTTGTGTGATTCTCTCTGCAATCCTGCTGGGAGCAAACGCTCTCTATTCCTCTCTTTGACAACTCTGAGAAATCAGGTGAATTTCTGGAGTTGTTATCACTGCTGTTGCTGTTACTACTCTTATGATATACTACAGCATTATATCTCCCATATCAGCTGCTGCATGTGGTGCATGCTCAGCACAAAAATACAGTGTTTATCCAACCTGTTCACAAGCTCTCTGGCTCCAATCTAATGAGGTCTGCCTGGTTTCCATCATGAGCGGAAAGGGAAAGGGCAAAGACAATAATTAGCCATAAATCAAAATCCTTCCCCATGCTTGCTCCCAGGGCAGAGCAACTGCTTGCTGCCAGACATTCAAGGCTGAAACTGTCAAGTCCAGACTGGTTCCAAGAGCAGCAATTGATTTACTCAGGACAAAACAGGCATGATTGCTGTGGAAGGGGGAAAATGTTGCTTTTTTTAATTACAAACTCCATGAGAGATGAGTGTGTCCTCTTGAAGATATGATTGCAAAGCTTCAGGGATTTTATATGAACCAGGGAGCAGATAATGGGTATTTGGTACATTGGTGTTCTCAGATACTTTTCCCAATCATTGTGTTCTCTCCTCTTTCCTCATTATTACTTGTCCTCTATGACTGTCCTTCTCTTGAGACTAAATCACACCTTTTTGAAGAAGAAAGAAATTAGCATCTCATTTGCATTCCAAAGAACCAAACAAATAGAACTATGTTCAGCACAAGAGGTGAAGAATTACAAGACCAGATCAGAAATGTAGCTTATTTCGTGATGGATATTTGAAAAGCTGTAGCTGGTTTCCTAATTAAGTGAGCCATGACTATTTAGAATAACTTGGAGTGTTATTGTTTTATATTTTCATTGAACAGTGTTGCTAAAAGTTGATTGTTATTTTAAGACAGTTCCAGAAAACATGAATTCAAGGTTCTTATTTAGAAATGTCCTTGTAAACATATTTGAGTATTTTTTGCCTTGTTGCTTTCTGAAAAGGATGCAGCTCTGATAGGAACATTTTAACAGGGCATGTCTGGAGCAGCCCATCATCAGATTACCATGCTTGTTGTTTCTTTCCTCTCTGGAGATTTGCCTGTTAGAATGAACTCTCTGTAGTTGCACCGTGATTTATCTTGGGTCCTTTCCTTGCTAGATTTCCATGTTTCTGTGAGGTCTTTTTTCCATGTGGCACTTTCAACACCAGTGGTAATTCCAGCAGGGCCAGCAGTGATGGAAGTTAGGAGCCTCAAATGGTGAAGTATAATTTTCCTTCTGCACCTTCTCATTGGTGCCTCATCTTTGCTAGTGCTCAGGCTCTCAAGTGATGGGGCAGAGATGTGAGTATGCAAAAAGGAGAGATTATAGAAAATTTTAAAAAATGCCGTTGAAGTTACTATCTTAAGGCCACATGACAGGATTCCGGTAGTACTTGTGGAGGAAAGTTAAGAATTAAAAAACAACTATCAAGATTAGTTTTGCTTGAGTTTAGTTTTATTTAGCAGCAGAACAACCATAAAAGACAACTAGAAGTGATGCAATAAGCAAACAAAAACCAGAATGAGGCATGAAGGTGTGTGAGAAGTGAAACCAGCCAAAATACTGCAGAGATGATAAAGAACTGGGGGATAACTCCATGAGAGAGAAGAGAAGGAGAATATAAAAAGCTTGAAGGATTGAGGTACTGGAACAAACACTTGCTAGAAATACGGAAATGTGCTGAGGTAAGAGTCAGAGGTGGGTGAGGTGGCAGCAATGCCACGTACATACCCCAGGGAATGGAAAAGAGAAGCTACTAACAGATGTCTTCAGGGAGGCCAAGAGCAGACAAGTGCCTTGCCCAGGAGCCAGCAGAGGATCAGCCTGTCTTATTTAAACGTTGAAGGCAATAAAATAGGGCTTTTGGAAGGTTTTATGGTCATGCGGATGGGCTGGAAGAGCCCCAGATGTCTGCAGTGTCAGTTTTCTTACCTGCATAGACAGTGGATGTGAGGTCCAGAGTTTTTATGTTGAACTGATTGTTTTTATGAGTGTGTTTTGGCATTAAGTTGGAAATTACTTTGTCTGAGATTGCTGCCATGCCATCAGGAATGGTCCTAATTCTTTTTCCAGGTCATCTGCACTGTGGAGACCAGGGACAAGATCCACACAGCCCAGCTCAGGAATGCGCTCCTGGAACGCTACCCCAGAACTGCCTGGACTGAGCGGTGACGGGCACAGCGCGGTGGGGGGGCACGAGGGCCTCTGACAAGGATTCTACAGAGCCCCAGTCTGGAGGCTTTCAGAACAAATACTATCTTTCAAAGCTGAACAGTTAGCAAATAGTTTCAGGATATTTATTTCCTGCTCGAAATGTAGTAAATGTATTCGGGAAAAGAAGTTAAACTCAAAACTTTAGTTTAGCTAAGGGAAACTCTTAGTCTCTGCTGGTGTTGGAATTCCATAATTCATTATCACCTGGATTTTAGCTAGTTTGTAGAATCCAATGATATTCCATACACAAACAAGGAGAAGGCATTTCTTTTTACATCTGAATATAGACCTCCAAAAGGTCTTTTGATTTTGATGCCCCTTGTTAAAGTAATGCAGCTCCTTCTGCTGGACTTAGCCACACTGCAAGTTCAGAAATTTTCTGTTTCCAAGCCAGAAGCAGTTTTCTCTTTGCTAAATCTGCTTCAGGAGGTGTATACATGTGTGTGGGGTTGAACACACTTCTGTTCTGATCTTTGCTACCATGTGAGGAAAAATTATGCTGAAAGAAGGTGATTTAAACACAGACAGAAAAACCCTTGGAAGATAAAAGCCAATGTAATTTTTTTTCCCAAGAGAGAATGATCCTATTTGCAAAATAAAATTCCAGAATATTTTGCAGAAATTGGGAAAAAGTATTGAGTATGATTAGACCTCATAAACAGAACACAAATGTATTTCTTCCCCCTGCTTTTGGAGACTCAGTATAAAAAGTAGCAAATAAACTGGTTTGTGTTTCTGTATAAAAGGGGTCTCTGTACCCATGTGAATTTTGTAGCTAGCATTCCACTGATCATCTTAGTCTGTCTAATACAGACTGTATCCATCTCACCTGACAGATTAAGTACACTGTTAATAGTGACATATATTTAAATATTAATAGCCATGTTAAGAGCCAAAGGCAGTGCTGGGAGAGGAGGAAGCCTAAGTCTTAGGCACATGGCTAATGCAATTAACAAAGAACACATTGACCTAAATACCATTTTTATCACTACAGGCAGATACCAACTAATAATAAAACAGAGTGGGATGGCAAGAAATGTAAGAGAAGTTCAGGCCCTCTTCTGAATGAGCACACAACACAGTTGTGCTTTTCCATTTGGGCAGAATTTGACTTAAGCTCTTGGAAGACCTTATAGCACCTTCCAGTACCTAAAGGGGGCCCATGGGAAAGCTGGATGGGGCATGGAACAAGGGGCATTGGCTTTAAAGTAAAAGAGGGCAGATTTAGATCAGGTATTAGGAAGAAATGCTTTACTGCGAGGGTGGTGTGGCACTGACACTGGTTGCCCAGAAAAGTTATGGATGCCCCATCCCTGAAGGGATTCAAGGCCACGTTGGCTGGGGCTTTGAGCAACCTGGTCTGGTGAACAGAACTCCATGGCAGGGAGATTGGAACTAAATGATCTTTGAAGTCCCTTCCAACGCAAACCATTCTGTGGTTCTATGATCCATCTCTCTGTAGCTTAACTTAGGCAAGATGGGACGGGAAGGGCAGCATTGTGGCTGTCTCTGCAGTATTACTTTTCTGGAAACACTCTGTTTGCTCCTTCTTGTTGTGGTTCACAAAGGAGCAGGAATAGAGAGTCTCACAAATGGTGGACAAAAAATAGAAGTTTACAGATTTGGTCTATTTTTGGAAGGACCACATTGGTTTGCACATGGAACTAAAAATTATTGATGCCCCATGGTTAGTTTTGTTCCCTCCTTGCTGTCCAGAATGATGGGTACAGGCCTTGGTCCTGTAAATCACAGTCTGTCAGATGCAACTCCTTTCTCCACTGTCAGAAGAGTTTAATAAATCTGTACAGAAATAGATGACAGACTCCATATTACATACTTGCTACTTCCATTGGAACAAGAAATGAGCCACAAGATCAAAGAGCAGATTTGGGTATGTAAACCCACTATAGATAAGGGTCTAATTACCCTCTCATGACTTTTGGCGAAAGTCTTAGGAAATTTTGAGGCTGTCTCAGGTACCTACATGAGAAAAAATCAGAACTTTACAACCAAAGTTTTCAGTAGTGGCCAACAGGTTCTGCTGTCTGGATACTTGGTTTATAATTTTGTATTATTCTGGACTTTATTGTTTTAGAAATTCAGAGCTTTAACAACTTCTTTCCTAATAAGTGGGGACTGCATTTAGCAAGTCTTCACAAACCTGGGGTGAGAAGATGTAGCAGACAGAGCAACCAAAAATCAATGCACTTGTAATCACTATATGATTTTGAAAATGTGTTTGGATTGGGGGGAAGGAAGGTGATGTCCAGAAGGTACTTAAAATGTCAAACATAATATTTGAAGTTTGGTTTTATTTTTATTGTTGTAAGAATAAACACACTTTAAAGTGTAAATCACTTTTCAGTGATAAACACTTTATATGTGAATATAATAATACCAGAGGTTTTTTTCATTCTCTATTGCCTTTATTCAAGTCTCATTGGCTCAAAAGATAAAATGAAGATCTTCCAAGGGAAAAAACCCCTCAAAATGAAGCATTTAAGTGAAATGCAATTGGAAAGAATAATAAAATACCTGTGCTGCTAACCTTTTCCTTTTCGAATTATGAAACATTATAAGATCTATGGCATTTAAAAGATCTAATAATGATCTAATAATGTGGTTTTGAATGTTTTATTTAAAGAAGTATTTTTATATAGAGTGTTCTTATGTACCTTGAAAAATGACTTTAATGATTACGTAAAAATTTCACTAATGGTTAAATCAGCAAAATATAAATTTAAGCATTGTATTTATTTGAAAAATAATTAAAATTATGCTATGCCACCTCAGCAATTAAAGATTTGTCATTCTCTTGTGTGATACTGTGTGATAGCATCCCCACTTTAAAAAATCAGAGTTAGTATTTTTCTTTTATCTGTCATTGACATTGACTCAAAATCCACGTCATTCCTGCAAGGGGGGGGAGCTCTGAGCTGCCAGTGAGGAGAGTCCAGCTGGGCAGGATGGCTGCTCTGGCCCTGTGGAGTGGAGCAGGGAGACTCCTGGCCTGCTCCCCAGTATGGTGCAAGTCCAGCAGGGGCTCTCCTCACTGGCATAGAACAAGGTGCTGTTTCTTGCACTGGGCCTTGGCTGTGCCTGGCTGTGTCCCTGGGCAGTGTGCAGGGCCTGGGTGCAGGGTGTCCTGGGCTGGGCTCACGTGGGTGAGGCAAGTCCATGAGATCAGCTCTCAGAGATTCTCATCATAATCATCACAAACCTTGGGGAACCAGTCCTCCAGCTTCAGGGTGCAGCAAACCACTGGCTAAAATGTCTTGTCTCCAGTGGCTCAAGATACCTTGACCCAGGTAGTTCCACTGGGGCTAAGCCACTTAGCCTTGGGAGCTGTCCTAGGCACACACCGCTTGCCAGGGGCACAGCACAACTTCTTCCCAGGACTGAGGCAAACAAGGTGTATCTTTAATTGAAACAAAATCTCTTCCCACACTGATTCCTTAATTTCTTCAGCCAGGTCCTGTTAGCTGGGGATTAACATCTAAATCTCTGCCAGTACATGTTTTTGCAGCACCAGGAGCAGTTCATCTCCCCATGCAGGTGGCGTGTCCTCACAGGCAGCACCTTGCCTTTGGCCTGCTGCTCTTGGGAGATTCATGAACTCCGCATCCCACAATGCAGTAAGTGCATTTGACATGTTACTGTTAAAATTTAGCTAGACCCAAACACAGGCGTGTGGTTTACTGAAGGGCAAAGGAAACTGCAACGCTCTGGGGTTGGGCTGTAATTCCTGCCTGTCATTTTTTTGATGGCCTTGGTTCTCCTGTCACTTTCTCTGCTGTTTGTTTAACCATAAGCTGTCTGCCATGTATAGGGTATTAACTTTGTAGACTTTTCTTCTATTACAAACCTTTGCTTTCCTGTGCTCCCAACCTTTTGCTGCATCTCGAAGGAGGAGGAATCCTTCTGTACATTGTGCCCTCCTGAGCTAATGAATTTCCCGTTGGTCAAAAGCACTTATTTATTTATTTATTTATTTTTAAAAAGCTGCAGCAAAAACTGGTGGCAGTATTTGGTAAATATTCTAATAAAATATGAATGTTTTGAAGTATGTCAATAAGGATCAACATCCCATACAGCTAAGCCCATACAGCCTGTTAGTCTGAAGAAAGGAAGAGTCCTTAAGGGGCAGAGCCAGATCAGTCACATCTGAGTGCATCCACACAAAGGATATGAGGGGCTTTTCCTGTGCTGTTGATGTCTGAAAGCTCCTCTAAAGGTACTCTGATTTACTTCTGATTTACTTGTCTGGTGTGGGGGGGCATTCAGGGGCAGATTGCAACTATGAAAAAACCCTATCCTTCACACTTATGAAATTTTGGAGAAGGACGTGGTTTTCCTTTTGATAAGAGGTCTAGAGTGTCTTTAGAAGGACATTTTAAATTGTGTGATTTCTAAACTTGGTAAGTTGGTCACCCTGTGTATTCCCTCAAGGGGCACCTGAGTATTTTTTCTTTGTGAAAATGGTCTCAAAGAATGCTGATAAATGATAAAAGAATGTTCCTTATGCCTCCCTTTCCTCCTCTCCCCTCTTTCTTCCCCTCATGCAGGTGGCTGTAGGTTTGTTTGGAGTCGCAGGGGCCATGTAAGGTCTAGTACAGTATGTGGATTGTGCCATATTATTACTGCTCTTCTGAGGAGCAGGAGTGAAGGGAATACTGAGGGATTTTGTTTCTTTTGCTTTCAACAAGCTGTGGTAATCCTTGAGCTGTTCATGTAGCTCTTGCATGCAGAAACTGGACCATAGTGCCCACAACCAACAGACTGTGGGACCTCAAAGATCTTGCCTATAGTGCTCAAATTCACTGCAGACTCCATGGCAGTGACCAAATTTCCCCAGCTTCACTGGGGCTCTATTGCTTTTCAGGGGACCAGCTGCCTGGCCCCAGAGCAAATTAAATGTCCTTAATTAACCAACACTTGGGTATTTCCAAAGGCTGGCTCAGTCGACTCCTGTTGTATTAAAAAAAATCTAGGTCAGCATGAAAAAGAGACAAACCAAGACAACATACTGAGATTCTGAGAAAAGTTTTTCATCACTCCCTCACAAAAATGAGCTATAGCCCTGAAGGCTTTAGAAGTAGTTCTTGAAAGTGGGTGGGAGACCTCTCACTGCCTCTGCTCAGGCTCAGCAGTGTTTCTGAGCTGATGCTGCATATCCCGATTTACATATCCAGTTCTCCTCAGCAGAGCTTGATTGGAGCGGTGGTTGCCAAACAGGCTGATCTGGATTACTTGTCTTTAAGGAGTAAATTACACTCATTTCCATACATCATGATTTAATGGTGAAAATAGATTTAGGTAGTTTCTTTGTTTTCTTCTGCAACAAAGCTACCAAGCAATCAGAGCATGGAAGTGCTGTTTTAAGTGATGGGGTTCTTTGTGACTTGTTTGAAATTATTTCTTTTGCTCTCCAGTCCAGGTCAAATAAATAATGAATGGGGGTGGCTTTTTTATATGTCTAGAATAACAGGCATGGTCGCTTAAATTTTCTCGGCATCTACTGTACATTAATATACTGCATACCCAGTCTTGCACATAAGCTTTCATAGCAAGGGTTGGTTCTGTTCTTGTTTCCAATTTGAAATGGATGTCTAAACAGCATTTATTTTTCAGTGCTCTCAGCAGCCTAGCTGGCAGAAAAATCCATCCTGAAAAACCTTTATCAATGTCAGCTTAACATTCTTGGTGATTTACCCTCTTATTCAGTGGTGTTTTTCAAAAGTAAAAGCTCTTCTGTGTGTTTCATTGAGGTTTCCTTTCAATGGGAAGTGACATTTTGAAGTATTTTGTTGCAGTGAATTACTTCAATTTGCAACTGTTTTCCTTTGGCAAGCAGGGCAGGCTGGGTGTTGATGGGGATGGTTTGACACCCAGCCCAGCCTTTGGGAACACAGGGTACACTTCTATTGCTCTGCCCTTCTGTTGTGGAAAGGGCACTTTGATTGCAGCGGAAGGAGTTGCTCTAAGTGATTAAGAGTAATCCTTTATTGCTGCTATTGGAATAGCCCGGAGAAATGCTTATGCCTGCAGCGTGGCCAAAGAGCCTGTAGCCGGGAATATGTGTCTTTGAGAGGCGAGTGAGGTGCCGACATGGATGCATGCTCCTGCTGGCTTTTTAAAATAATTTTGTAACATATTAAGGGTATGTTTATCTTACTGGGATGTTAAGGATGCTATAAACACTGAGAAATGGCACCTCAATGTTATGTTCAGTCTTGTCATGCTGTGGGTTTCTTCCCTTTCCTCAAGGCCAGTCAGCATTGCTTAGCCCAAGCTCCTCAGGTTTGCAGTTGGGATCTCATGGTGAAACCTCCAAAACTTTAGCAAACAGGCATCTGTGCTGTTTACACCTCTGGGACAGAGGCTGACAGCAAACACTGCTTGGTTTTCGTTTCGGTTTTTCTTTTTGGTTTTTTTTTTTAAACAAGTGTTAAAACTGAACTGCTGCTGGGGAGAGAAAGTGTCTGAAGGTAGATGAATACCTGGTAGCTGCATTTCTAAGATCGTTGGTAAGTGCTGCCCAACAACCTCCATGCAGAAAGCAGCTGAAATCTGTCACGCTGAACAAAAATCCCAGAGAGCCTTCAAAAAGTGCTGCTGATACCAGTGCCTGGCTAGAATGTGTTCTAACTTGGTCCTATTTTTTAACTAAGGCAGTACATATATTTTTCTACCACCGCTTCCTCTAGCTTTCTACTGTAGCTTCCTTGGAATGCACTGAGGAGGCTTTGCCATTGCCTGTCTAAAATGAAGCCCGTCTAATTAGGTGGAGTCTAACAGGATGTGGGTACCTTCTGAGAGCTGTGATTACCTGTAGCCACTCCAGAGCCCAGGGGAAGGCCTGAGGGCGAGCCTGACAAGTGCTTGGAGTGCAGACTGGCCGTGGGAAGGTGAGGCAGCGTAGTATCAGTGATGGGACTTAACTCTGGAAAGCTGATCCTGTGTGTTCCAAGTGTGAACACTGACACTGGTGCCAAGAAGGTGTCTATGTACTTTGTATGGGCATTTTATTTCTAGGATAAATTAAAAAAACCCAACCAACTTCTTCACTTTTTAAAAATCTTTATTCCAGGGTCACAGACTAAGACAAAAGGTTACACAGTAAAATGTAGCTCAGGTTCTTGACATTCTAGTTTGATTTCTAGCCACTAAATGAGTTTCTACTTCTCTATAAAATGTTAAAGTTACTGGTTTGCCATTAAACAACAACAGAATAAACAAACCACAAACAAACCACCATTTCATACCCTTCAGTTTTCCATGCTTTTAGTACCCACTGAAAGCAAAAACTTTATGTACCTGGGCTTGAATAAGGCTTCTCACAATGAAGTCTTACAGTCTGTGGGTACTGCACAAGACACCAGGTTGTTACTGCCTTGTGCAGCTCTTAGAGGGTAGAGGAAGAACAACCTTTTATTACTCTTTCTTCCAGAACAGTAGCATGGCAAGTGGCATGGTAAAACTTCTCCCCACACCAGAGTTAGTATTTAAATAGTTATTCCTTTTAAAAGTGCTAAAACTACACAGGCTAAATTCTTGTTCAAATATTCAAAAGTAAAAGACAATCTGATGGAAGACTCACTACACATACAGGAAATACTCTTGAGGGGTGCTTATGATGGTCTCTCAACCTTAGGTGTCAGAAGACCAGCATCTGGGAAACAGTGGTATATGTTTATTCACTACATCTAATTTCATTCCCAAATATCAACTTTTCAGCTAGATTTTTGAACAATAATTTTTTTCTTTGGATAATAAATTACTTCTCAAAAAAGCTGCCCTAAAAGCTACTTTATACTATAATAACTCCTAACTTAAAATCTTCATTCAAAAGATGAGGTCATGCTGCATGAATTTTAAGGCACTTGTGTTACACCAAGTTAAAGTGCTTTATGTGTCCAAGCTCACTGCACCTCAGCCTGAGCTGAGACATGTGTTTTCAACGTGCCTGCAGCAATACAGTGGTCTGTCCTTTGTGGAACAAAATAAACAGACAAAACAAAGACCAGGCTTTAACAACAACAACGACAGTCCCGTAGAGAAAATACAGGTAAATTTAAATCCTATTACAAAACAGGTGCAAGCTGCCTTGTGGCTCTCAATAACCCTCCCTGTTGTAGAAGAACAATTCTCCTCATGAAAAGGTAATTTATCAATCACTACTAGCAGCTGTCAGTGACTGAGTACACATGTTAAGATCTGCAGAGGAGCAACTTTTGGCTTCTTGCATAATAAACAGGATTGAAATTCGGCAGTGCCAAGACTGAAGGGCTGATTTTCTACTGCACTATCCACAAGGCCCTGTGAATTATAGTTGTGTTGCTTAGTAAGGGGAGAGTTGCTTGGGTAGAAGGCCGCTGCATCCTGCAGCAGGAATGTAATTTAGCTAATTACAGCACCTAGACATGTATGTGGGGGTCTCTTCAGAAAAATGAGGATGAAGTATGTGAGAAGTGACTTCTTTCATTGTCTTTTAGTACTGCTTCTTGGCTGAAGGCTTGTAAGACACCAGGAGACCAAAGGAAGCATATCCAAATAGAAGGGTCTGAACAAACCATTGAAACTGAACAGCCGGGTCAGTGATTCCTTTAGATCTGTAACATTAACAAAAACATTAAATATGTCAAAAAATGTATGCTCCTGCAGGCTATACTGGTACTTATAAAGTAAGGTTAGATATCTCTACTCATCCTTGATATTCAGACTGGATTAGAACACTTCAGCTTAGCACATTAATTTCCGTCTACTGAGACATTTCCTGTGCTAACTAAACATACTGGTTCTTGTGGTTTTAGGATTTGAAGCTATCTACTGAACAAAAGTTCTTTCAGACATTCTATGCACACAATCTCCTCAACAATATACAAATTGCAATCTCAGTCTATGCTATTTGAAATTACTCATCCCAGAAGTTGTGTACAAAGAACCAAGAAATTGGTTAACCAGGTTAATACTAATCTTAATACACAAGTCTGAATATAATTTCTTGTTGACTGTGGTAGTCAAGGTAGACTGTATGCTGGCAGGGCAGAGACCTGACCATGACTGTGTGATGAGGGATGGAGAAGCACTGGTACCTGAATTTGTGGCTAGACAAAGACAAGGAATGGGGCTGAAGGCACTTGATTTATGAAGAAGAGACTTTCCTATGTTAGTTAGTTTTAACTTATGTGACTTTTTCTGTATGTTACAGAAAATGTCTTTTTTTCCTCCACTTCATTGCTCTTGAAAAGTACTCCTACTGAAAGGAACAAGTATAAACATGACAGCAAACCCAAGGGATTCCACGTTCCCAGTAAACAATTCCATCAAGCATAGCTGTGTTACAGCCCATCAGTCCCCTCTACTGACCATGGACAGTTCAGCTTTCATTGCTCCACAGCCTCGCACACACAGAATCATTGTCCTCCAAGTGTTGATTAACACAACATTTATAAGTGTTCATTCTTAAATTGTATTACCAGATACGAAAACCTTTTTTGTTTAGAATCTCAGCTGCAGTGTTTTAAAATTAGTGCAGAAACTGGAGAACAAGGGCTTAAGAAATTTACCTGTTGCTACAAAGCAAGCTTAATGAATAGACCATATGCAGCAATACCAGCCAAGAGCCAATGACAATATTACTGCTGATTAACAAATTTGTATCTGAGTCCTCACAGTTTTTCCTTGTGCCTCCTTTGTGATGTTGCCAAAGTAGACATCACTTTGACATAAGTAAAAATAAATAGTGTTTAGTGCTCATAGAAGTACAGCTGTTAGGTAATCTAAAGCAGCGCTCCTGATGAGATGATGATGGGCAGGCCATCTGTGCTTTTTTTTTTGTGGGTTTTAACACTACTCTGTAAAACTTCATTAGTTAAATTAATTACAGTACACTCATTTGGTATGTTCACTGGTAGTCAAGTTTCCTCATACTTAAAAGAATCACCTCAAGCCCAGATACCCCTCTATCTGCACAGTCAAACTTAAAGTTTTAATTTTAAAGCTACGTAACTTAAAATGAGAGTCTGATAAACACAAAATTATTACTAACTCTCATTCTGAAGGCAGAGTTAATTCATCCATATTCTACTATCTTAAAGAAAAAAAAATCCCTTATACAGAGTTCCATGAAACAAAATCCCGTTGCTTCCAAGAGCTGTTACCTGAGAAGCCTGGGACAGACATCAGTGAATGACCCAAATGAAGTGGGAGCCCATCATTTTTATCATGGCAAACAGACTGGCCACCTACTCTGCAGAGCATGAGAACCAGTATCTACATTCTTCAGAATTACTGCAAGCACAAGTCAAACGAACAGAAGGACGATGTGTTTGGACAGCACTCTTTTCCAGGTAAATTGTTATCCTAATGTAAGACTTAGTTGGCCTTGCTTTTATAGTCTGATTAGTTTGAGTATTTTATCCCACTAACCTGCGGATACAAGTAGGTTTTAAACAGTCCCCAAATGAAAGTGTCCAATTGTGTTCTCACGATACAGACGCAATGGTTTAAGCGTGTAATTAGCAGTATCGCAATCCTGATGAGGTAAGATCTGATTAAATTATAACACCTGAAGTTATCAGACTATTTCTACACTATCTATTGTTCCCTCTGCCTCCTGAGCAGCAGTGTTACCCAGTGAACAGGGAGTTCAGAGGCTGCCAGACAAGCTCTGGCAAACCTGCTGCTGCCAGTTCTGCAAGTTGCCAGCCCTTGGTTTTTCTGCCCTGCAAGACAGTAACCACTGGAAGAATTGGCAGCAACCAGTTGTGGAGGACAGCAAACTATCACTGCAGCAAGAATTTTACCAGTATCCTCTGAATTCATACTGCTGCTGAGAGCCACCAAAACCAGTCTGCAGCTTATGTCACTTGATTCAGAAATCCTCTGCAGAGAACCTATGTTGGAGTGAGAGGAGGGAACAACTTACTGGCATAACTTGATACAGTAGAGGGCTTCCACTACGTGAATCAACCAGGACACCCAGAACCTGGTGGGAAAAAAACATGGTTTATTTTGTTGAAAATTGGCAAGAAGACTCTTGTATCCAAGATGCATTATGCAGAGAATATAAAACTGGAAGCACTGAAGTGACAACTTAGTTTAACCTAGAAAGGTTGGGGTGTTTTTCATCTTAAAAGACCCTGTATGTGGACACTTCAAAGAACATGAAGTCCACTGAGAAAATCAGAGTAACTGTAACTTGTGCAATAAGCCTCACCCCACTATGCTTCCAAAACATTCAGCACTTAGATTAAGCCAAAAAGCCAAATGCTTAGTGAAAGCAGTACAAGTTAATCTTAGTTAAGCATGTAAAATCTATCCTTTTACTTACACAAGTATTTTTAGTGGTCCTAAGGAGCTCCTTAAGTTTTCACAGATTTAGTTCTATAAAAACAACTGTATGTATAGATTCAGGAATATATGTGACTTGATAAGCCACACTTGGCCTACAAATTTTTATATAGAAGCTTTTGAAGAAAAAAAAGTTACACAGGATATTCAGTTAGGATGAATTCCACACCTTGCTAAAGCAAAAGATGAGGGTTCTACATGGTGCATGGTAAAATAAACAAGAAAGCCCTACTGATTTCTGTCTTTACAGGAAGTCAGTGAGCTCAAGGAAATATTTTCCAGCTCTTTTGTTAATTAAAGTAGCAAAAACTCAGTTTTGTAACTCAGCAAACTTAGCACTATGCAGTTTGTTCAGCAGGTTATTTCTCATGTGGATCAGGATAAGTGAGTATCAGGGTAGAAAATGTTCTTTAATTGAAGCTGGAAAAAGAAGATTCCTAAAGAAAGAACTGACTGCTCAAGTAACAACTTAAGAAAAAAACCACTTTCAGTAGGTGGTACAAGTATAACTTTGAACTAGTAACTGTCATCAAAAGTAGTATCTTAACATTTTTCCCTTTTGTGCTAAAACATCACTGATGCCGAATTCCAAGTTGAATTTTTAAACTATCAAACTGGTCTTAGCCTGTCTAGTCTTCTACACACTTTTTACCCCATACCCTTAATTGTAATGAGCTTGAAAGGAGACCTCTTTAAATCTAATTAACAACTGGGTTACAGGAAAGCTTGTTAACACAGACTACATACAAGAGTGAGAGAGAGGCAAAATAATTACATAGTCAAATATAACTTACCCGTAGCATACCCATTTGTGGTGGTGTTCCACTAAATAATTAAGGAAGGTACCAAATATTCCCAAATAACTATAAGGTATAGTTGAAGGCCAAAGTGTTACCCACTAAAAAAAAAAAAAAAAAATTAGCTTACTTTAAGGTAGAAGTACTATCAATTTAACCTTCAAAATAGTTTTATTTTTGCTCCCTTATCCTCCATGTCCATGGTGTAGGGCTCATTTATTCATAGTACTTAAATTCTTTCACTCCATTAATCTTCTGCAAGACCCTTATTCTTCCAGTAGCCTTTGAAAGAGTCCAACTATGAAATTTCTATTCCTTGACATACCAGATGCCAAGGGGATAAGTTTAAGGTTGCTGTCTGGGTACTAAGAGTGCATCTGCACATTAAGTGGCATTTAAGTAAGCTCATTATCTATTAGACATGGAAGGTGCAAAAAAGACATTGTCTTTGTCCTGAAGAAGTTAATCTGAGGCAAGTGACCTGAAGAGGCCAAACAATGAATACACTGTTTAGGAGGAATAACTATTTATCTAAAACTGGGGGATCAGTCTTTCTCCTTTTGTCCCTCAAGAAAGAAAATGTCAGATTTTTGTTTATCTTTAACAGGGCACAGAAGATAACTGAGCACGAATCCCAAGACCAGAGATGCAGTTTCTTTCCCGGTTTCTTTCCTGTCCCGGAGCTGTCCGCAGTGTTTACCACCGTGCACCCTGATTTGCACAAGCCGGGGAGGAGAAGCCGGCAGTGATGAGCTGTGAACTTCAGAGTCCGCTGGGGACGAAAGGTGAGCGCTAGGCCAGGCCAAAGTTCACACTGCCTCATCTTGCTTCTGCTATCAATGCTGCAGTTTCTCACTATACGTAAATTTAGCTATGCCAACGATGTGGCAAGATGATGGGTTTAAACAGGGAATCTGCTTAAAGCTCCTTCTGTTTCTTGAAACAGTCCAAAAACTGTTTTGTGAGTGGCTTGGCCTGCCTTGAGCATCATTTTTACGGTGGCGGTTCTTATGTTTAGAAAATCCATACAAACAGAAGGAAAATTGCAACATGTGAAAGTCAATGGATGACTTTCATAAACTTTTAAGATAAATCAAAACTGCCATTAATATCCCTACACCTAACTTAGGTGAAGTCTGTTTTCAGAAATTAAGGCAATGGGGTGACTGAACTCGTATGTTTTCCAACACCACTAGTTCGTACAGCATGTGCCTAAAGCCCTCACCTGTAAATGCACCTTATGGATTGATGCCCCATAGCTGTCCCGGAGCGAGCTGTGCTGATGCTCAGTGCCTCAATTCCCACTTTTGGGAATGGTGTAGCCCCTTTCCCAGGGCACCTGCCCCGCAAATCTCGCTCGGTGCCGCGCCCGGGATGCTCTGACCGCGCCCGGGACGCGCCTTCAGCGCCACGGCCTCGCTTCCCTTCGCAGGCCAAGCGGTTTCCCACTCACTCTGGCCTTCCCGCACGGCTCTGTCCAGCCTCCTCCCTGCCTGGCCAAAGCAGCACCTCTGGTTTCCTTTTCTCGCAGTTTATTTTAGGGAGCGACGCTTCCGCGGACACCGGGACGGTACAGGGAGCCTGTTCCACGCACCCCGCGGCTTCTGAACGACCTCCCTCCGTCCCTCCCTCCCCGCGCCGCGCCTTACACCGAGGACCACCATGCCGAAGATGATGGCGATCATCCAGATGAGCCGGGAGCGCTGGAAGTGGCAGCTGCCATCGCGGCCGCGCTCCGCCGCCGCCGCCATCCCGCCGGGCCGCGCTGTGCGCCCGGGCCGCGCCGCCGC
>VZRQ01008852.1:688670-706207 GCA_013397975.1 Machaerirhynchus nigripectus | reverse complement strand
CAAATGGCATCCTGGCCTGAATCAGCAATAGTGTGGCCAGCAGGACCAGGCAAGGGATCATCCCCTGTACTTGGCCCTGGTGAGGCCACACCTCGAGTGCTGTGTCCAGTTCTGGGCCCCTCGGTTTAGGGAGGATGTTGAGCTGCTGGAACGTGTCCACAGAAGGGCAGCGGAGCTGGGGAAGGGTCTAGAACATGAGTCCTGTGAGGAGCAGCTGAGGGAGCTGGGGTTGTTTAGCCTGGAGATGAGGAGGCTCGGGGTTACCTTATCGCTCTGTACAACCGCCTAAAAGGAGGCTGTAGCCAGCTGGGAACTGGTCTCTTGTCCCAGGCAGCCAGTGGCAGGACAAGAGGACATAGTCCAGAACTGCGCTACGGAAGGTTGTGGGTGATCAGACATTGAAATGGGCTGCCCAGAGAGATGGTGGAGTCACCGTCCCTGGAGGTGTTTAAGAAAAGCTTTGAATGTGGCACTCAGTGCAGTAGTCTGGTTGATGGTGTTCGGTCACAGAGTGGACTGAGAGGTCTATTCCAACCTAATCGTTTCTGTGATTCTGCACCGAACGCAGTGTGGGACAGCACAGAAGTTGGAGTGAGTTTTTCAGCTTGACTCCTTGCCACTTTACTGCAGCGGTCTGCTTTAGGGGTGGAGAAAATTTAGGCAATGGGACAATCGCAGCAGATGTGGCCCGTGATGCTCCCCTTGCTCCAGGGCAGCCCTGCTCCAGGGCCGCTCCTGCTCCGGCCCCAGCCCGTGCCGCAGGTGCCCGAGCGCCCTCTCGTGGCACCGAGCGGGGCCGCGGGCGGCGGCGGCTCCCGGGCCTGGCCCCGGTGCCGGGAGGGCGAGGGACTGTCCCTGCCGCAGCACACCCGGGGGGCGCAGACTGCAGTAGCGCTCGCTACTGGGGTGAAATAAACAGCTATTGACCTTCCTACCACTGAGCGGTTCAGTCGTTTTCTAGGATAGTACACAGTACCTTCCCTTTTGAAAACAGCGATTCAAAGCGTATTAAATCCAGCATTTTCTGTTCTGTGCCTTTTTGGGAGTGTGGTCTCGGTGATGAGTCACCACGACCTTGGGAAAGGTGCTCAGGGGTAGAAATGTTGGGAGGTGGGTTGGGTGGGTTCATGCTTTCCTCTGAGCTTTGCTACCTGTTTGCTTGGCATGACTTTTGACAGTGTAGACACAGTGAGAAATGTTCACTGTGCTGTTCTCTCTCCTTGCCTGAAGGCTAAACACGCTGCTCTGTTAATTAGGTGTTAATGGCGTGCCTGTAAAGCTGTTGTTCTCTGCAACAACTAATGCAGCAAGTCGTGACATTTCTCCAGCATGAGCCCTGTGTTGCAGAAAATGGCCACTATAGAGGGGATTGACTTTGCGTGTCTTGGGGTTATCTTTGTTCTGTCCTGGGACTAGTTTGTTTCCCAGTCTCTATTTCATTCCCGTCTATTCCTGCCCAAAGCACTGTGCTTGCTTGCGCCTTTTTTTTCCCCCCTCCTTTTTCTGGGGTGTTCTTTGGAGTTTACAGGAGAGTTTGGTAAAATTCCTGCAGTGGTAAAACTGTTGCTGGGAATCCATCTGCAAAACCCAGTGAGGTTGGCTATGTGGAATTACACCTGAATAATAAATTTCCCTGGGTTGCTTTGCTGATGCAGGAGAGGAGAGTGTGTGGCCCCGCTTACATCTTAGTACCTGGGAGAAATTTCTAAAATTAAACTCTTTGTGGGTTTTTTTGTTGTTGTTGGTGTTTTTTTGTGTTTTTTTTTTTTTTTTTTTGGTTTTTTTTTTTTTTTTTTTGGTTTTTTTTTTTTTTTTTTTGGTTTTTTTTTTTTTTTTTTTGGTTTTTTTTTTTTTTTTTTTGTGGGTTTTTTTCTTTTGTTTTGTTTTGGGGTTTTTTTTGTTGTTTGGTTGGTTGGTTTGGGGTGGTTTTTTTTTGTAGCCCATTAGCTATTTTCTCCCTCTTTAGAACATTCTACACAATTGCTTCTGCCTGTCTGTAACGCCATGTCCAGAAGTGGTGCTGAGATCCTGAGACGGGCCGAGCTTTGCGGTACGAGCGCCTGGGACGGCCCCGCACACGGAGAGCGCAGGTTGCCCAGGCGCCAGGACCGCCGCCGAAGGTCAGGGCGAGGCCGGCGTGGTTCGGGATGCAGCAGAGAGCAGCTCGCGGGCTGAAGGGACGGCCGTGCTGCTGCGCGGCGCTGGCTGCAGGGGGCAGTGGGTGCACAGCGAAGGCACGGGCTGTCGGCGCCAGGCGCTGCTGCAGCGTTCGCCTTGTTGGACCGGCTTTGGTGGCCAGGAGCGGCCGCGTGGGGTCAGAGACGGTGTCACGTCACCCGTACTGCCACGCTCCAGTGAGGACGGCCCGCACTGTGACATCGTGGGCAGAGGACAGGGAGCCGGCTTACTTTTCTTTCTCTGTTGCCAAAAATAATTGATTTATCTTTTTATTAGGTAATATTCTTCCAGCTTCATGCGAGGCAGCAGCCCCCACTCGCTGCCAGCCCTGTTGACTGACATGGGTAGCTCTACCGAGCCCCGGGCATCTCAACAGCCTTGGACCTGAACGTGAAATAGTTTATGAAGATGACTCCCTGCTCTGACCCGTTGTGGGGGCTGGACCTTCAGAGGTTCAGTGTCTTTGACCTAATTTTTAAAAAACAGGCTATTTCTCTTGACAAAGAGAGGAGTCTTTAGAGTATTTAAGAAGCTGAATAGAGTTCCAGTTTTAATAACTTAAAGCCAGGAGACCTGTAGCATCATCTAATCCGGCCAGCACATGCCATTAAATATTACCTTGTTTCTCTGAAGGGTGGTCAGTGACTTGCACTTACTTAAAGGATACTTTTCAAGGGGCATCTTGTCTTACTTTGAAGGTGTCATAAAACAGAAAGTCCATTGCTTTCAGTGATTAATCTTCCTTGTGTTTCTTAGGTGTTGTTAGATACACCTAATGACTAATTTTGAGGGAATCATTTTGCAGAGTAGCTGAAAAGCTTGCTCTATCATATTTTGCAAAGGTTTGTAATTTTGCCCTCATATATTTGACATATGAGCTATCTTTGTGGCTTCAGCATTCGAAATGTTATCTGCCAGTAAACTGCATTTATTGACAAGTATAATCTAGACTGCATCTAATCCATCCCCAAACACTTGAATTATTACGTTACGTGAATTATTGAAAAAAATGCAGAACAAATTCACTTTGCCAAGTTTACAGGAAATAGAACTATTTCACCATAACTTCTGAGATTTCTACTTTGATTTCCTTTCCTTTTATCCTAATCAGTACCAAAAACTGAGTGAATGGCACGCTGTTATGAACTGGTAGCTCCCAACAGCATGCTGCACCCCAGAGCACCACTAAGGCTGAGTGCAGGCAGTGGGCAGCTCTGGCCATGCTTACCGAAGCCAGATTTGTATTTGTAGTTTGGAACACACATGTCAGTTGTGACAGGATTGCCACAGCTCCCTGTCCTTTCTCAGGCATTTCCTGTGCTAGAGAACATGCAGATATTGACAGGGAGCAATCAACACAACTGCCAGCCCCATGACAGGGCTCTGTAAGCCCTGGAGAAGATGAGATGAGCTAACCCAGCTTTACCCTGCTGCAGGCTGCACAGATTGCTAAACTGAGTGTGTTTTGGCAGTAGGCGAGGCCACAGAAAAGAGGGAAAGCATAATCTTAAAAAAAAAAAAAGTTGGAACGGAAAAAAAGCATTAAAAAAGCATATTCCCTCATAATTGCATAGAAACCTTTTTTTCTTGCACTTGCATTACTTGGTTTAGATTTCAAATTAAGTTGTTATTAAGTACTTATTAAGAATCTAAAACTGAAAGAGATGTTCTTTATGAGATCATTAGGTAAAGTAACCATAGTACCATGAGGATGGGACATATGATCCTCTTTGAGGTTTCAGACAGCTACAGTCATTTTTAAAAATCGTTTTTTTCACTGAAGCTGTGTCCAGGGGATCCCGAGGTCTCCATTGCAACTGGGTGTGCACACTGAGATGGGTCAGTTCTACCGAAACAACCAGATGGACCTGTGCATTCTTTCTGCTTAATCCCTGAGACACAGCTGGCTCATTTCGCCTGCTGTTCACATCAATAGATCGCTCTCTTCAGTTTTCAAATACTACAGTTCCTGTTGCACCTACTAGTGGAGAAAATTGTTCCCTCTTCTGTTTAGAAACAGTTGCTATCTCTAACTTAGAGATATTGACTATCTCACTTCCATCGGGAAGTACAAAGGGTATTTGTCAGGTAGTCGGCCTCCTTCGTTTGGTGTTCTCGGTGGATGCCAGAGAATAGATAGAGACACGTTAGCTCTTCCCTGTCTTTTAAAATTCCTTAAAAAAAGGGAGGAGGGGGAGGGAGGATTAGTCAAATTCAGAACAAATTTTATGGCATGAGTCATCATGCTCGAGTCAGTGATGTGACTTGTTTAAACAGCAGCTTTCTGTATAAGTAAGGATGTTGGGATTGGGCTTTTCTTAGGAAGTTACTTGGAAATAAACTGGAGCTGATTTTAAACTGGATTTGAAGCAGGTATAAAAGCGATGGTATGTGTTCAGGGAAAGTTACCTAAGGAAATAGAATTATTAACAGGACTTTTATTTTAATCAGAGCTAAATGGCACAATGCTATAATGCAACCACTGCAAGCAATGTCTGGCTCCTAAGGTAGCTAGTTAACCTGACTATTCCCCCGCCATTTTTAATTGTTAATGGGGACTCAGACTTGTATCACCTTAATCTTTTAGTTGTAAGACTAGAGGAGCTAAGGAGAAGTACAGTCTTTTAAAATATTTCATGTTGCAGTTTGACAGGCATTACATTTTTGAGGTTAATGGTCAAGATTTTCAGCAGATTCCCATTCTTACAGGAAATGTTAAGTGTAATGAGATGTGCATGAGAAGAAACAGTGTGGTATAGTAATTCTGTTTGTTGCTGGAGTGAATAGCCTTTGCAACTTGGAGTGAGTAAACCTTTGCATATATCTGCTGTACCCTTCTCATTAGTCATTAGATTCCCTGGATGTTTGATAAAGCTACTTCTCTTCTATCGGATTTCAAACACAATTATGAGCATAATTCAAGTCTGGGAATTTGTCAGCTATAAAGGTGCCAGCCAAATACTTTATTCTCTGTGAAGATTAAGAACTAGGTAACAACTGTAAGTTATAAACATTTGAAATTCTCATTGGTTTTACTAGAAATGCAGTTTGTGCACTTCAGAGGTGAATTTATGTCAGAGTCCCATATGCTCATCCTAACAATATCACTGTGGGACTTTTTTCTCTTATTAAAAAAGAAAAAGAAGGTGAAACAGCTGGCTTTATCATGATGTGCTTCAGCCAATATTGCCTTAATAAGCCTTTGTAAAGAGACAGCCAAGGCTCACCAGTTTGAAGTCCAGGTTGCACAGAGAGCTTCAGTTTTGATCACGGTTGTACACTTTGCAGTTTTCTATTTGTTTTTACCCATACCTGCTGGAAGTCAGTAACTTGAGTCCTAAAATTAAAAATACTTTGTGGACATCTCTGATGTCTTTTTTAATTATGTGAGGTAGCTTTAGAAAATGAAATATTAACAAGTACATCCATTTGAAATCTTAGTTTATAGATGTTTGATTATGCTAGAAGGATTTGGTGGAATTTTAAAAATTGGATATGAACTACAAGTATTTGACAAGATGTTTTTGAAGGTATGGGAGCAAAAAAAGATTTTATGTCATTTGGGGAGGCTCTTTAATAAAACTGAGTGTACTTTGAAAGGATAAATTGTGACCAGACAGCCTTATCCATATTGGTCATGTTGGAAAAATCTGAGCATCTTAGACTATTCAAAAGCATATTTCATACAGATACAGGGCCACGGCTCTGCACACCAGCGTCCTACTGCACGCACAGTGGTTATAACAGGATGAAGGACTAAATCTCCAGAAACCCTCAGCATTTTGATGCCTTGTTCTGTCCTTTAACCATTTCATGACAGTGGATGTGTATTTTAATACACAGTGTTTGGTATCTGACACTATTTCTTCTTTCTCTCTGAAGGAATTCCTGACACTTTCTTACTGCTTCCCATTTTGAAAGACACTGCCTTATGTTGCCAAGTGGTATGGTAGTAAACACAGAGTGCAGTGTTGAGAAAAAGGAAAGGCTTCCATTTAGCTTACTGTTCTTGAGGGTCCATTGGGACCAATTAATTGATCCTTTTTGTGCTTCTCAGTTAATGAACAAGCCATGTCAGTTGACACAATTTTCTAGCCCTGAGTATTTTTTCCTGTGTGTCTGGAATAGGAATATAACGATAGAAAAACTAAGTGCTATAGAAAAAAGTCAGCACAGATCTAGCAAAGAAATGGGGTCACTCACTAGAAGATGGGTGAGATGGGTGGGAAGCATGTTTCACTACTGCCGCATGGGTGGGGATGTTATTTGGGAGATGAGGAGGAATAGAATTGACAAGGGAGGTTAGAGCAATAGCTCTTTAAACAGGGAGGAGAAGACTCCAGACAACTTGTCTCCAGTCCCAGCAGACAAGCCTTAAAGGCCAAATTCACTCGTCTTTAGGTGACTAGTTATCATAATCAAGTTCAGCAGACTGTGAGGTTGAGATTTGTTGTATTTCTATAGTATCATGTGGGTGTGCTTGTATTCTGTCTGCACAAGAAGAAGATAGTCCTTTTCTTAAATCATCTGCAATTCAGAGGTCTGATACTCTCAGGTGCTAAGAGTCCAGTAATGGTTCTGGAGCTGATCAGTCACAGGATATATCTGCAGTTACACAGACAGCACGGGTGAGGACAATGACAGACACTTTCTTACAAAGGAAAGGAGACAGGGAAGGAGACGGCACGGAGTACAAGGAAAAGGATTGCCATAAAGTAATGTAGCCTGTGAGCCTGACTACTGGGCATGAAATACCACTACACTGAAAGGAAATTGCATTTATCTCAGTGGTGCTGCAGCAAGTGAAGGCTTGCAGACTGAACTGGAGTTTGATAGATAATTCTATGAGAATGCAAGCTCAGTGAGGGTCAAAAAGACAAAGCAAATGTTAGCTGTTAGGAAAGCACTGGAAAAAAATCGGCACATTACCTTCATAATGGCTAAAACACCATGATTCCTCTACATCTTAAATTCTGAGAGTCATTCTATCTTCTTTTTTCCAGGAAGGATATAGCATAACTGGAAAAAGCTCTGGAAAGGACTACGTGAATGATAAAGGCATGGAGCAGTTACCATAGGGGATGTAATCATGGACCAGCTAGTGTGAATAGGATGGGATTCTTCAGTCTGGAAATGAGGTGGCTGAAGTTAGATGGGCTTTGATGAAAAAATGGTCAATGTGAACTGCTGGAATCAGTGAAGGTCACTCTGCATTCTTGTGTGGGAGGCAGCAAGCACCAAATGATTTTAGCAGGTTACATGTTCAGAACACAGAAAACTAAGTGTTTTTTCATGTAACATGTCCTAGTCAGAGGATGCTCTGGAAGCTAAAATTTTGCATACATTCAGAGAAAGACTGAATAAATTCACAAAACAGAAAGTCTCACCCATGTCAGGAAGTCTCTGGGCTGAAAATTACTGAGGTCTTCATCATAATTTCTAAGTAAAAGTACCACTATGTCATTTACTGAGCTGGTTATAGACTCCTACCTTCCCATGGCAGGGATCCATTTTTGGTCATTGGTGAAGAGTTAAATATCACGTGAGACAGACATTCAGTCT
Organism: Machaerirhynchus nigripectus; assembly: GCA_013397975.1. Taxonomy (NCBI): domain Eukaryota; kingdom Metazoa; phylum Chordata; class Aves; order Passeriformes; family Dicruridae; genus Machaerirhynchus; species Machaerirhynchus nigripectus. The sequence goes on along the minus strand of VZRQ01008852.1, from coordinate 698,467 downwards.
TGTAGGTAGGACTCTTTTTATCATTACCCTGGATTCAGAGCATTACAGTCAGTTCCATATATTTAAGCGACAAATATAAGAAATACTGAAGTGTGAGATTATTCCAAGTTACCTAAAACCAGCCTAATGCCTTTTTCACCTTAAAAAAATCTATACATTTTAGTGGGAACTAAGAGCAAGACTTGTATGTCCCAAAAGTGCACCGTGTTTTCAACCATACTGTTTGCCTCCACCTTTAAGAGTCAGAAGCAACATTTGTTTCTGGTGGGGGAAAAGGCTAGAGCAATGCTTTGGCATAACAAAAGTGTTAACCGTGAGGGAAAGCTCAGTGCAGATGACAGCTCTCTCAAGAGCCAGTTCTGGACTGGGGAATGAATCCTCTTGAAAAGCAAGAATTATCATAAATTTTGCTTCTTTTTGCTCCAGGTGCAAAATGTGCCTCCATCCTGCTTGCCCTGATGGCACACCATGGAATTGGACATGTCTGGACAATGAACTATTTTTCAAAGGAAGAGGGGCTGCTGTAAATGCTCCTTTCAATGAGGAGCAGGTGAGAGCACAACCGTCACTTGTCTGCTCATGTTCTCTGGAGGGTTCCTGGGCGCCCCTGGCCATGAAAGTACTGCTCATGGGATGAAATCTTTGTGGATGAGAGTCCATGTTGCTTTGCTGAATTCCACCGTTTTCCATTTGAACATGAAATCTCTTTGCAATTCTCCAGGGTTGCTTTGTAGCATTTTTATTTCAATGATGTAAGAGCTGCCTGTTACTGCCAAGCCCATAATTAAAGCACTGTTGACTGGTAAGTAATGGGCTGCAAAAGGTGTACCAAAAGATAATTAAAGACACATTCCAGATAAGGAGGGCATGAGCAGCCTTTTTATGAGGTGTTAATGTCTCAAGACCAACTAGTGAAATTGATCTTGCCTCCATCAGGATGAAAGTTCTGCTCAAACATCAATAGCATTGTACTGCCCTGGAAAATGTTTGATGTAGGGATTTCTGAAGGGTGTTTGTCCTAAGACTCCCCAGGCAGGCGCCTGGTGACAGAGCCCTGCTGCACTGGGTAATTCAGCATACTATTCATGCTAGCGTGATTTTGGAGCCACCTTTGCAACTCCTAACATGAGGGCTGCTTTGGAGGGAGAGAAGAGAGGTGCTTCCAACACCCTGCATAGGATAGGTGCAAACGTTTTCTCGAGAGCTATTTTAAAGAGCACTGTGGCTAGTCCTTGTCTAATAATTATGTTGTCGCTCCTAAATGCACTTTACTTATGTACCCTTCATTTCTGTTCTATTTGCAGCTTGTCCCACCTGTGATTTGGATTCCTCTGTAGATGCATTTGTACCACAACTGGCATAAAGAAACCTTGGCAGAATATGTTTCCACATTTGGACTCTACTTAAATCTATAGCAAAATTCCATGGATTTTGGGGGAAGTCTGAAGACAATCTATGAACTAAAGAGATGGTTTTGTTAAGCATGCTGCTTCGGGTATTCCTGCTTCTTCTCCCACACTCTTCCCATTGCCCTATTTGTGAAATGAATCAGAAGGAGGGGTCAGACTGCTGTTTTCTGGATAGGATTTAGAGAGGAGATGCGGGAGCTCACAAACAGTTGTTTTGATTATCACTGGCATGCAACAGCATGACGATGCCAAGGGAACATGGACAGCAAGGGCTGGTCAGTGTTCTTGACGGATTCATGTATGGTCGAATTGCTGCTGTGGCAGAAATTAGCTCTTATGTTAGGCCAAGTCCATATGTGTCAGCAGAAAATGAGGAAAGGCAGGGGGAGACAACGATTGTCATCTTCTTTCCTGGAATCTGATTTAAAAACAAAACTCGCAATCTCTATCAATTAGCATTGCAAAGAAAATCTCTGAAAATGAAGGGTGTAAAGAGGATGCCTGGCAGAGTGCCTCAAACAATAACTCCGGGAAGTGTGAACTGCTCTCTATAGCTAGGGGATGTTAACAAAAGCCTGTTCTATTTGACCCGAGCTAGCAATGATGGACAGTCACTACTTGCAAGTAGTGCAAGTCTGTGCAAGCCTCTGCTGGCTCCTTCTTATCTCTTCTGCACTGGCTGTGTCTAGAAGGTGTGTATGTGAGTGTTGGAGGAGGTGGTTTCCCTGTTCTTTTGAGCTCGGTATTGCAGGCTGCCTACAGGGGCAGCTTTGTGTTGTATTTAGTCCCATGAGATTGTGTTTTCTGCCATGAAAACTGGAAATCTAGAAAGAAAAATTTAAGTATTTGTTCCAGCCTTCCCTCTGTCCAGACTGAATGAGTAATCTCTCTTTGTATCTTTGTATCTTGCAAACACGCTTGGTACCCTTGATGCAGTGTAGCATGTACCCGTGGACAGCTGTACTGGAATTGCAGAGAGATGGAAAGGTCATATGCAATTCCATACTTTATAGTGCCAGTTCAAATTGAGGCTGCCCAGTTCTCTCTTACCCTTTGCCCCTGTGCATCCCTATCCCATGCTGATGCCTGAATTAAGCTCGCCAAAAACTAAACTGGCCAAAAAAAGAGTGATGGGGTTTTTTTGAAGGAGCAGCTGCATGAGCTTTGCTAGCCACGTGTGCCCGGGAGATGGCTTGTGCACGACTGTGCGCAAAGCCCTGTGGGGACTTCAAGGCAGCTAGAGGTGAACCCTGCATGCTTAGAACAAGAACCGATAGCTGAAGCTGAATTTGCTGTTGTGGACACTGTCACAAAAACTATGCCCCCAAACTTCATAAGTCTGCTTATTGTATCTGAGCCTTAGTCCACCCCTGCCTTCATATACAGCTGAATAATAGAAGTTAAATAAACTCGAAGGACTAGAAACACCTCTTGACTCTACATAGAACTGCTGCCATTTGCCACCTGACACCTTTTAGCCTTTCTCTAACATGATAATTCTTGCTTAAATATAAATTTTACTGTTTATATGGACAGGAAAAACTCCAAACTGTCCTGGAGCTGGGGAGAAGAAAAGAAATTGTGTGGCATGGTTTTGTGCTATGACAGTTCAGGCTTATGGGGATGCTAAAGTAGAGGAGAGGGGAGAAGTACTGAGAAATTGCGTCAAGCTGTTGTTTTCAGATGTTTTGAACTACTTACTGCTGTCATCCATCTGAAATTCTGTCTTCATATGTGCTCCTGCTTGAAAATATTATTTCAGTGAAATGGTTTCTGAGGGCATTTACCTTGCCTTATGGACCGAGCTGCTAAAGGAATCCATCTCTGGAGTACTAAACTCACAGGAGCTGACTGACATCCCTGTGTGGAAGGACATTAATTTTTTGTTGTGAAGCACTGTGATGGTGTGTGTAATGTTAAAACCCTTGTGCAGCTCAACCCAAAAGTGGCTGTGTGGATGATGGGTGCACTGGTCCCTACCGAATGCAAACAGTGTGTAACAGCTCACACACACTTTGTCCCTGTACCCTTCAGCTTCACAGTAAGCTGGAGTGGGTCCCAAATTTGAAAAATTAATGGGGACATTTTGAGATGAAAAACACATGATGTCATGATGCTGCTGTTTTTGAACACCTTCAGTGATAGCTATTAATGGCCTCATTTGACAAATTATAACACTAATTGATTTGCTTCTCTTCTAACATCAACTCCTTTTCAGTGTTGCAACTGTTGCTCCCTGTAAGTCCCTTATGTCACTCTTGGCTCTCTTAAATGATATTTCTGGCCTCTCTTTTGGATTAATATGTTGTTCATGATTTCACCTTGGGCTGATAGCACAGACCTTGCTTGTTCTGTACCTGACTTGGATGAGCAGAGCTGTCTGGAGGGAAAAAAAAAAGCTGCCCTAGGAAAGGAAGACTGTGCTGAGCTCTTCAGCATGCTCTTGGGAGGGAGACTGCTCTGTCTCACCTGGGTGACCTCAGCGTGTGCTGGGGAAGGCTTTGTCCTTTACTGTGAACTGTGGGTGTTGATGCAATGTCTAGTAAAGCCACCAGCACTTTATTTACTGCAGTAAATCTGATGAGAAATGTCCCACGGTTGGGAATAGGAGCAGGGTAACCAAATAGGAAAGACAAGGATTCGTCACCTGGGAGCAGTAAGAGCTGGGATGGTTTGCCTTTAGGAGAAGGGTGGTATAGAAGCCTCCTTGCGTTGGGGGAGCATTGGGTTTCCAGCAGAGGTCCAGGCCTGCAGTGCAGAGAGAAGGGGAGCTCCCTCAGAGGGCTAAAGCAAAGGTGGACAATTTCTTCAATAAATTATTCGATCTCAATCTGAATTAAAGAAAGTTGGATGGGTTGGTGGCAGCAGCGGGGACTTCGCTGGGAGACACGTTAGCTCTTTGGATGGGGCAAGCCCTCATTATGTGTATTTTGGTGATGGGATGACAATGGAGGTGTGGGAGACGGCTCTGAGTCACCCTTCGGAGCTCCGGCGGGGCCGGGCCGGGTGGGTGGGGGTCGCTAAGGGCCNTTGGTGGTGTTGGTGGCGGTGGTGGTGGTGTTGGTGGCGGTGTTGGTGGCGCTGGGGCACGAGGACGCCACCCGGCCCCGCTGACCGCCGCTCCCCGTTCTCTCCCCGCAGGCGAGCCCCGGGCGCGCCCCGCCGGCCCCGGCTCGGGGCGGGAGGGCGGCCGGCGCAAGCGAACCACCTTCAGCAAGGCGCAACTGGAGCTGCTGGTCCGCGCCTTCGAGAAGGAGCCGTACCCCGGCATCGCCCTGCGGGAGCATCTTTCCGGCCTCACCAACGTCCCCGAGTCCCGGATCCAGGTGAGAGGGGCAGTCCGGGAGGGAGGACGGGCGGGTGGCGGAGCGGCTCCCCCGGCGGCCCGGGTGCTCAGTCTCTGCCGGTCCCGCAGGTGTGGTTCCAGAACAGGAGAGCCCGGCAGCTGAACCACAAGAAGAGCGAAGCCGCCGCCTACGCCAGGCCGGGCAAGCCGAAGCCGCTCCGGTGCGCTCGCCAGGAGCGGCCCCGGGCGCAGCAGGGCCCGGGGACAGAGCGGAGCCTCCTCTGCCCGCAGCCAGGCCTGACAGGAGGGAGCCAGAGTTTCTGTGGTCAGCCGCTGTCCTACTCGGGGCAGCTGTACTCAAGGCTCGACATGCATTTCAGGAGCTTGGATAACACTTTTGGAGCCCTGGGACAGACCCCAGCTGACTTCGGTTTGGACTGTTCGGGAAGAGGGGTCCCACTAGGTGCGGGAAGCATGGCGAGTGCTCCTCAGTTCTCGCTCCCTGTGCAGCAGGCACAGGAGTATCCGCACCTGAAGAAATCTTTCCCTGAAAGCTTCTACTCAGATGCAGATGTTTTCCAGCCTTGTACAGATCACCAGTACCCAGCAGCTAAAGAGAACATGTACAGGAAGCCTGTCTTAAACTACTTCAATGCTAACCAGGGCCTGGGTGTTGAGAAGTATTTGTATGCCAAGTCAAGCATTTCTCCCTTTGAGAAGGGCTCCCCTTTCAGTTATGATGGGGGGGAACCTAAGCTTGATCCCGAGCAGATGAGGCACAGTTCACCTCTGCTTGCAGCTAGTAATGCTAGTCCTCCTTTGGTACTTCCAAATCATGAAGGGGGATATCAAGGCACACTTGCCACTTTAGTCCCATCGTATGGGCAGCAGCTGCTGGAGACGGTAAATGACTATGACCCTCATTGGCTGGGCATGAGAAATGAAATTTTGGGAACGGGGTTAGATTTGCTGTTTGAGAATGAGCAAAATGCTGAGCAAGGCCAGATAAAAAGTTACCTTTCTGCTTTTGGGGGCCAGAATTCAGTCTGTCATTTGGGTCAGACATGAAACTGGCAGTGGGTGTACTTGCCTGATGAAAAATGAATGTTAGTTTTTTGCTCAATTGGCAGAGTTGCCTGAAGTGGCTAGAGGTTTTTCAGGTCTAAGTGCAGAGTGCTTGCTCTGAATTTTGTGCCCTGTCTGGAAAGGAAAGATAAGCCATGTTAGCAAGGGCTGCCTGCTGAATCTGAGTTGCCTCCCCACCCCTCACCAGCTGCTTGCAGTATTCCTGCACATTTGGTTATGGGCAACCTCACATTGCCCTGCGTGCACAGACTGATCTTCACAAGTATGTCAGTACTGAAGAGTTTTCTGTGTTCAGACTGTGCTGGATTAATTCTGCCAGGAGGCTTAGGACTACAGGGTTGCTTTTGTAGCCTTACTGCACCGAGTTTTGTTTCTCTCCTGGTCATAATTCACTTATTTTAACTTAAAAAATCTTAGATAACAGATTTATAGCTTTTAGTTGAGAAAGCATTAACACAAGAGGGGTACAAGCATGGGAAAAGCAGCCTTGGTGGTGGCAGGGGACATCTCACTGGGTTCGTTTGCATTTTAGATGTGTTCCTCAAAAAGAACACTAATGGTCTTTTCCTGGGTACTTAATATATAGTGTTTTCATTTAAAATGACCACAGCCTTTTAAAAGGCAATATTTTTGTGATTTTCTTCTGTATAATTTGTTTGCAAATTGTCTTTTTTTAAAAAAATGTTATTTTCTATTTGCCAAATTAAGGTTTTCTACCTTCATGAAGTTGTAGAATTGCACTCAGGGGAGAGAAAAATGTGTTTAATCTTTGCATTTGCACATTGAACCTGTTTTTAGAATTCTTAAGATCCATGGCTGTCCAGAAAACCACAGTAATCATGGAAGGGTTCTTCATGTGTATCTCTGGAGAACTGCCATGGTTGTGTATTAAAGCAGTATTAGCCTTAGAATGCTGAAAACTCTTCATGCAAATCCTTTTTTGTCTTTAAAATGTGGCTGTGGAATATTTTTAAGTATGCTTAGATTGTAATACATTTGTTATTAACTTAATTATTTTGTTTATAAAACAGGAGAAACAATGAGAATAAAAATCACACACCATTTTTTAAATTAATAAAGTTGATATCCCTGAAGAAACTGTCTATGGAGATGTGTAAACAAGAAATCCAGAAAATTAGTCCTGACTTTTGTCAGTAATTTTTAGCTGTGTCTGTAACTTTTCTGCCTTGACCTAAAGGTTTGGAACAAGCTCATGTATTACAGAAGAGCTACACGGCTTCAGACAATAGCTGCAAGGCACTTTGAACACAAGAAGTTGTATTTGAGACTGAAGGACAAGGAGATGATTGTATTTATGATTGTAAATATGACTCCTTTAGTAAATTTTTTTTTAAAAAAAGCATTAAGACTTTTTTCTTTATTTACATATACCCTCTCCCTCATAATACCTTCTTAATGAGAAGTGACTTGTTCCTAGGCACACAGAGAACAAGTGTAATTTTATCCACGAAAAAGACAAAGAAATGGTGCTTAAGTGTGTAGCAAAGCAGCCTTGGTTCATTAAGAGTGAGCTAAAGAGGAAGAGGAAAAAAAAGACATCTGAAAGAATAGCACACACCACTGACCAAAAGGATGGGATTTGCTTCCTCCCTGGAGTGCTTGGGCACCTGGCAGTGGCACGGGGCCTTCCTGAGACACTCTCCCTGCTGCTCTCACTGTGGTAACCAGCACCTCTTGTCTCGGAGGGGTCTGAGGCAAAGCAGGGGAGCGTCTCTGTTACAGGTCTCAAGTGAGGCTGGTCCCTGCTGTGCATCCAGCTGTTTCCCCCATCACCCTTTAGGCATCCTATTCTGTCAGAGCTGCTCTGAGGCAGCTGTTTTTGGTGTCTGGCATTGAGCTGTCAGTCCTGGCTGCTCTATTAATGCTGGGCGTTCCATTACAACCCCTTCATTTGGTCTTGAGAACACAGTTCCCTTATTAGGAAAACAACTGTGTGTTGTTTCCAACACTGAAGTCAAATACACTCTGAATATTTCTTGTGAGCAACTACAAGAAAAAAATAATTTTCCCACTACTGAGCTACCTGCTGCTCAGAGCAGAGCTCTTCTGTAAATTACTGTGTTTCTTTGTTACGAGTTGCTTTTAACACACATACCCGGCATGTATTTCACAGAGAAGAAAAATCCGTGCAGAACACTCGGATGCAACACTCCTGTGACATTTCTGTATACTTCCTGTCCTTGCTATGATGTGGAGCATGACAGAACACAAACTGAATGCTTATTCAACACGTAGGAGGTACTTCCACAACTATGATATTGTAGCCTCCCCTGAACTTGCATGCCAACAGCATCTCTGCTGTCATATGAGTAGGTGATGCTGAGGAAGAGCTGGGGCAGGAACCAAATGTGTTTGATACTTGGACTACTCTTCTACTGCCTGTAAAATGCTCCTGTTTATAGAAGAAGGGAGGATTTTGCATGCAAAAAATTGAAAAATTTATTTTCTTCTACATAACTTGTCAAAGAGATAGTGAGGACCCAAATTCACCCATGTCACAATGTGGGGCTACTCCACTGCCTGGTGTCCCGAGCTCATTACGTGGGAACCTGCGAAACACGTTCTTTTTTTCACAGCCACCCCCTCCAGCAGCAGACCAGTGTGAAAGCCACGGCCCCTGCGGCTCCAAGTCCAGCTGCAAGCCACCCGCCTGGGAAGCAGGATGGAGCCAGCATCACAGAGGGAGCAGTTCACGACCTGGACACCTCTTTAGCAGCCCTGCCCCTCGCTAGCTCATGCCATATGGCAAATCACCCCAGACAAGAGGGCTTCCCGCCTCATTAAGCAGGGCCCGCACTTATAACGCGCTTCAGGGGCCCTGACTTTCGGGCGTGGGCACAGACCTGAGATAAAACAATGACTCACTTCTCACCTAGGGTACCGTGCCCTCTGCATGCCTGGTCATGTCCCTGTGAGTGCGGGGCTTGGTACCTGCAAAACGCCCCCACTTAAGTTGTATTAGCGGCAGAAGGCGAGGACATAGTGTTCAGTGTTCACCCACCAAGGGAGGTTTAGGTTGGAAATGAGGAAGAATTTCTTGACAGAAAAGGTGTTTAGACACTGGAGTGGGGTGCCCGGGGAGGTGGTGGAGTCACCGTCCCCGGAGGCTTAAGGGAGCGTGGCACTCAGAGCCACGATCTGGCTGTCACGGTGGTGTTCGCCCACAGGTTGGACTCGGTGACCCCAGGGGGCTCAGGGGGTTGAAATTCCAGTTGTTTCTGTGGTTCGGTGATTCCAAACGAGTTCACTGCACTGAAAAGCCCTTCGTAGGCTTTTACCCTATGACTTGTTCGTCCTCCCATACTCCTTGGCAAGGACTTACATTTTTATCTTTCTTACATTGACTGCTGGGGCTACATCTGACAGTTCGTACGGGGACTGCCCCGAACCCGGGGGCAGCTGGAGCTCCCCACGCCTCCTCCGCTCCGGTGCTGTGGGGCCGGCCCCGCCGGGCAGCTACCGCAGGCTTTCACAGCGCTCGCGGGAAAGTAATTTATTCCCAAACACGCGCATAGGAGCCTGCTCCCTGTTCCCGTTCCCGGTTCCCGGTGCAGGCTGCCCGTCACCTGCAGCACTTCCCGCTGTGGGACAGCATGTGCGCCGGCGATAGCGCTCCGCCGCGGCCGCCGAGCCCGGAACTCCGCGCGCAGCCGGTGTTTCCGAGGGGGGTGGCTCCGCAACGGAGCGGTCGGTGCGGGCCCACGTGGATCAGGGCGGCTGGACCGGGCCGGGGGGACAGCGCCGAACCGGGGGGACAGCGCCGGGCCGGGGGGACAGCGCCGGGCCGGGGGGACAGCGCAGAACCGGGGGAACAGCGCCAAGCCGGGGAGACAGCGCCAGGCCGGGCAGGACCGGGGCCCACAGCACGGCACAGCAGGGCACAGGTGTGTGGTCGCTGCTCGTGGGGAGCGGCCTCGCGGGAGGACCCCTTCCCGAGCTGAGGGCCCGCGGTGTGCCCGGCAGCTCCCCGCCGCGGGGCCGCCGGCGCTCGGTGT